>ML808414.1:150909-167676 GCA_009831015.1 Picea engelmannii
ACGATTCCTATCATTACTCCCTACCCCCCCTGCTACCACTAGGGGCAGGGGACAGAAGAAGGAGCCCACAGCTCCACTTCCTCCGCGCATCCCACCACCTTACGCCTTGTGTGACAAAGAGGGTCACCAAAACAACAATTGCCCATCACTACCAGAATTATGGAATTTGATTCCCCCCAATCCAACCCCCACACCACCCATTACTACTACTACCACTCAACCTTCCAGTAGTAAAGGGTTGAAGACCAAATTCATGTGTGCCATTTGTTCTGAGTATGGCCACTACACCCATCATTGTCCGACACTACCACATTTTCGATAGGCATTAGCTATCATATGCCAAGACTTTCAGAACAACCCACGCCCTGCCACATCCTCCACAATGAAAATCACTAACATTCGCTATGTCACTACTTCAGTCAATGAACGCATGAGATGCCCTTGATCTCTTTGCGATTCATTGGCTCATTTTACATACCAGTGTCCTATGATCCTGGAATATCGGCGATGTCAGTTAGCTCTACGTCATCAACCCGCAGAAGTGATCATTGACATATCTTCACCATTAGAAGATCTTCACATCATTTTGCCCGAACCCGAGGCACTCCCAACACCTCCTTGGTTCTTCGATGACGTATCTGAAGATTTACCCGGTAACCCTCCAAAATCTTCTGCTCATTCCCCTGCAGAGATTACCCATCCAACCACCACGGGTACCCCTCAGTACTTCAACATATGGTTTATGGCGAGTGAACCCTCACCCTCTCCTAGCGATACCCCCTCTGTTTCTTCAGCAGGGGGCAATCACACTATCACCGAGATCACTCCTCACGATCCATTATATTCCCATCGTTTTCACTGTGACGAGGAAATACTGGAAGAGCTACAACACCCAGATTCTCCCTGGGATGCACTACATCATTGTGCACTCTTCCTTCCATAGGAAGCCCTCATGCCTCCTAGCCTCAATCCCATTTACGCGGTCAAAACTAAAGATTTCATCCCATCAGGGACTATCAATTGGTTCAACAATCCTATTCCTGCACCTGACGCTTTTGAAGAAGGTAATCTGGCCAACATTTCCCCCACCATCAAAATCGACATTTCCATCAAACCTAGCATAGTCGAAGAAATCATCATTGGAGCCGCTGGTACTCCACAGGAAGTCGCTGCCTACAAAACCCTCTTCCAGGAATATAGGGATATCTTCGCCTGGTCATACACAGAGATGCCTGGCCTCGATCCCTCTATTGTCGAGCATTGCATCGACACCTGGCTTGACATCACACCAATTCGACAGAAATAGTGACTGCTACACCCATCTAAGGTCGTGGCTATCAAAGCCGAAATTGACAAATTACATACAGCCGGATTCATTTACCCCATCGCTTACACTTCTTGGGTTTCCAACCCTGTACCCGTTGACAAAAAACAGGGCACTATTCACGTTTGTACCGACTTTTGCGATCTCAATAACGCATGTCCAAAGGACAACTTCCCAACGCCTTTCATCGATCAGATTATCGACGATTGTGTCGGCCACGAGGCTCTCTTCTTCATGGACGGATTCTCTGGCTATAACAAAATCCAAATCCACCCAGCCGATCAATACAAAACCGCATTCATTACCTCGTGGGGTACTTTTGCGTATCGTGTCATGCCTTTCGGCTTAAAAAATGCTGGCGCAACATTCCAACGGGCCATGACATACATCTTTCATGATCTGGCTGCAATCATCCTCGCCTACTTGGATAACCTCACCGCTCGATCCAAGAAGTGCACTCAACACCTCGATGATTTACGAGTCATCTTTCAACGGTGTCGTCAGTACAACATCCGCTTGAACCCTCTCAAGTGTGTGTTCTGCGTCACCGCAGGGCACCTCCTCGGTTTCATTATTTCACAAAATGGTATCACCGTGGACCCCCTCAAAGTCCAAGCCATCACGGAAATTCCACCTCCTCGGAATTTGCGACAACTACAGAGTCTATAGGGGAAAGCCAACTTTCTGAGGCGCTTTGTTCCTAATTACACTATACGCGCACATGGTTTCCTTCGCTTACTGCATCACGACATCCCTCTTCATTGGGACGACTATGCTCAACAATCGTTTGACGATCTTAAGGCAGTGCTTTCCAATGCACCTTTGATTAGTGCACCTGACTACAATCGCGACTACATCCTCTACGTATCAGCATCAGCTGTATCAGTAGTCGGTATCCTCGTCCAGCTCGGAGATGACAATCGTGAACACATCATTTACTACGTCAGTAAGAACCTCTCAGGACCACCCCTGAAGTACAAACATGAAGAGAAACTTGCTCTTGCAGTTGTCCTCGCAGTTCAGAAACTTTGCCATTACATTCTGCTTCGCACCACCAAGGTCGTCGCAGATTCCAACCCTATGCAATATTTGCTCAGCCGTCGCCAAGTTAACGACAAATTCGCTCACTGGATCGTTATCCTTCAGGAATACAACCTTGAGTTCTCAACACCAAAGAGTAAGAAGGCCCTCGTTCTCGCTGAACTTGTCATGACCCTTCCCTCTAACACACCTAGTGCCCCCGTCAATACTGACTTTCCTGATGAACATCTCTTTTACATCGCTTCAGATGATCCTTGGTATGGCAACCTCCTTGTCTACCTACGAACTCAAAAATTCGGTAACCACCTATCACGGCATGATCGTCAGCGCATTCGCCATCAGGCCCCCCGCTATCTCCTCATCGGTGACATCCTATATCGGTGGGGCGTCGACACCATTCTTCATTGCTGCCTGACTATTGATGAGGCCGACAGAGTCTTAAACGACTGCCATAGTGGTGCCTGTGTGGGCCATCTTTCGGGCATCACCACGGCTCAAAAGATTATCCGGGCCGGTTACTTTTGGCCTACCCTGTTTCATGATTGCATTCATGCCGTGAAATGATGTGAGCAATGTCATCTCTATGCCAACAAAGCCCGTGCTCCCCCCGCTCTTCTTCACCCAGTCATCACTGCAGGCCCCTTTTGTAAATGGGGCATTGACTTTATGACTTGTAATCCCCCCTCCAAGAATGGTCACAAATACATTGTCGTCGATGTCTATTACTTCACCAAATGGGCTGAAGCTATGCCCACTTTCAACAACACCGCTGACACTGCAGCGCGTTTTTTCTTCAATCACGTCATATCTAGGTTCGGAGTACCACTCCAACTAGTCTCTGATCATGGGAAACATTTTGAGAATGAGATCTTCGTCGAAATCTCAGCTCGGTTAGGCTTCTCTCACGAGTTTGCCTCACCATATTATCCTCAGTCAAATGGACAAGTCGAGGCAGTGAACAAAGTCCTCAAGACCATGTTACAACGCACGGTCAATAAACATAAAACCAATTGGAATCATATGTTATTTTCCACGCTGTGGGCTTATTGAACGGCAGTGAATACTGCCACAGGTTTCACACCATTTCATTTAGTCCATGGGATCGAAGAAACTCTTCCCATCGAGTGCGAAATTCCCACCCTTCGCACTGCAATTGAGCTTTTACCTGACACTGCTCCAATGGAGCAGCGCTTGCTGAACTTGGAGTCTCCGGATGAGGATCATCGATCCTCATTACAGAACAATGAGGCAGCTAAAAAACGATCCAAAGCTACCTTTGATAGCCATGTCAACCTTCGCTCATTTCGCGAAGGCGACCTCGTCCTCGCCTACGATATCGCTCATGATACCTTTGGCCACGACAAATTTGAATCACTCTAGCATGGCACTTACATCATCCAACATTGCCTCACCAAAGGCGCATACATCCTGGCCTCCTTCGAAGGCCTCATGCTCAAAGAACCAGTCAATGGGTTATACCTCAAGAAATTTTACGCTTAAACATAGTCATGCTACTTTAGGTTATTTTTCTTTTCTAGCGTTTTTAATATTTTTTCTCCCTCATCTAAACTATCCTTTGTGCTATTGATAGATGACTCCTCCACCAGCTTACCACATTGGTTACGCCGATGGCGCCAACCGTTGGAAACAAAATCTCGCTTCGGCTGCTTGGGCTCTCTACACTCCTTCACATGAAATGCTCCATTCCAACGGCATCTATTTAGGACCAGAAACCAATAACCAAGACGAATACACTGCCGTCATTGGCCTCCTGATCGACGCCCAACATCATCATATTCATCACCTTAGCATTTTCCTCGACTCTCAACTAGTCGTTCTCCAACTTAACAATGTGTATCGTGTACGCGATCCGTGCCTCTTTCGCAAATACTTGCAGGTTAGATTATTATCTCGACATTTTGATTCCATTACATTTACACATATTCCCAGAGAATTGAATCAAACAACAGATCACATAGCTAACATGGTGCTAGATTGGCATATATCACATCAAGCTACACATACATAAAACATCACATATATCCTGTCATAGCATATAGATAGAAAAAGACATCATCATCATTAACACAAAACACATGTACAACACATTTGGATCTCAAAAACATGTATACTCATATATATATATATATGTGGGTCTTTCAGGCCATCCAAATGTTTACATACAACAAACATACATCGGCCCTCAGGCCCGTGCCACATAACGGTACAAAAAATCGGCTCACCAGCCTATCAAAACTGTATACAAAATACATGATACAATCAGGGTGCCTCTATCGCACCCCCAGCTGCCCCTCCCTCAGGCGGAGGTGGTGGCCTACCCCCACCAGCCCCAGGCGGTGGTGGTGGCACATCCGCCGGACCTCCCTACTCAGGCGACAGACGCCCGCTAGTCATCGCGGCGAGCAGAGTAGNTAGCTTGTCTCACTATCCCTCGCCATGGGGGCGATAGTCCAATACACTGCTCCAGGAACCCCTCATCCTGGATGCGGATCCACATGCCCTCAGGAACGTCCTGTAAAACCGTCTCTAAGCGATGGCGTATGTCATCAAAATCACCTCCGGCCGCCGCCGGAGGAGCGTGCGATGGCCTCGCACCAGGGTCATCAAAACGACACCTCTGCACTGGTCTCCCAGACTCTGCTGGTCCCCTAGCAGCCTCATCCCGTGGACGCCTCCCTCCATGCGGCAGTCTCTCCCGCTCTCGCTGAGCTGGCGCTCTATACAACTCTACCTCGCGCCCGCGAGGTGCCAAATCTGCACATGCACAAAACAAGCAACAACAGATCATATCAGCATCCATACATCATACATGTGAACTGGTATATCAAAATCACAACATAAGTCAAAACATATATAAATACACAACATACCTCTGTGATCAAAAACCTCCCCAGGAGGCAGTACCATATTCGGGTCCCCCCGGAAGTCCACCCCAGCATAGGGGAACTGGAGTAGAACCTGTGGCATCTGCCACCATATCTGCGCCGCCTGCACCGTGAAATAGTGTCCGCCTTCACCACCGCCGTGGCGAACCAAAATATGTGACCACCGCCTCAAGCGCGGCTCTTGTACCCCTGGTGCCTCCAGTAGCACCCTCGAGTGCAACATCGGCACCCTCTCCAAGAAAAAGGCCACCAGGATGGAGCCAAAAGTGAACTCCTCGGTACCTGTCGACCGACATCGGTTCAGCTGCGCGATCATCCGCGCATGCAGGGTCAGACCCCAGGCGAACCACTCATGGCCCGCCACGACCCTCTCCATCAAAAACAGCACACCACCGTTGATCCGGTGGGTCACTCGAGACCCATACACCCGAACTATCATCGCTGCTATACAACGATGTAGTAGGGCATCTATCCCACTGATGCTCACTGACGTCCCAGTCATGTAATGCTCGCCTGAGCAATATCACTTGGCGACAGTCCGTAGATGAGTGTCTCTCGATAGCACAGGATCTGTTGGCAACGGTGTTCCCCGGAAGGGGAGCCCTGTCAAGAAGTAGACATCCTCCACCATAGTGAAGGGGATCTGCTCTCCTCGCATGAGGAAGCAGTGCTGATCTGGGCTCCACATCTCGATCAGAAACTGAAGTAAGTACTCCTATGACCGTATCAATGGGCACTCAAAGAACTTTAACAACCTACTAGTTTCTAAAGCTGCTCGCACTGCAGGCTGTGCGTTGGCCACAACATCTCGTAGTTGTGACCAGTCTTGCTCACGCCACCGCACATCCATGCTCACTGTTCACCACCTGCACACAACCCAGAGTCCTATATTAGCTTAGGCAATCATCCAATACATCAAAGAAGCTAATTTTTCACCCTGAAACCTTGCCTCAAAGGCGTGGTTTTAACACCCACAGGCGCGCACACATGCTCACTTGTTCACTATACAGGCGCGCATATGTGTAAACCTGTTTTTCGCACAGGCGCGCTTGTGAGCACGCCTGCTCACAATACAGGTGCGTGCTAGGGCGCGCCTGTCATACACACAGGCGCACTCGTGAGCATGCCTGTTCACCCCACAGGCGCGCACTCATGCGCGCCTATCTACCCCACAGGCGCGCCAATAAGGTGCGCCTTAAATTCCTACACACACGCATTAATGCATGCTTATTCAGTGTACAGGCACGCACACATGTGTGCCTTCCACTGAGTCTCCTGCGCATTGGGGCCCACACCCTATAAAAAAAAACCCCAAAACCCCCGTACGACCCCCCGTACCTACCCTACCCAAAAATTGGAAACCTATAGCTATGCAGGATGATTAGACCACTAACCTGAAACTCGCACATCGTCAATCGGGTACCTCGTGCTCCCAGAATCACTCAATCTCCTCTGAATCTGCTCGAAAACTCACTGTCGCAGCAGGTACAAATGAGGTGGCAATGTGGGCCCTCCAGCTATATATAGGCATTTTTCCAAACTTCCACTCACCATTCTGGGAGCCCACGACGTCCATTTTTCAAACCGTCTTCAGCCATGGGATCAGCATCCCACCGCTTACATCACGGCTGTCCCTGGGTCACTTTTCATCCTAGGCCCCCGGGGTGCCTTTTTTCCATATCATGGCCAGGTACACATGCACATTGTCACATTTATCTAATACATGTTCATATTTGTTATTATCTTCATATATTGTTCACTTTGGGTAATCGGTTGTTCTGTGTGCAGGTACTTGGTCCTCATCTCTTCACATCATTCCTTCAGGTATATACTTAGCACTGGCATGTAGTCTCTCCCGCTGTATTGCATTTACATTTCCAGTCGCACCCTCTGATATTGGACTTTAGGATACCCATTCCCGGCTCTGCAGTACTCACACCTCCAGTTGCATCTTCAGTACTATCATCCGGTAGCATTCTCACCCACATGAGTTGTCCCATTCATAGCACCTTTTTGGCACTTTTGACACTCATGTTGTTCTTCATCCCCCTTTAGGGATGGGATTCCCAGTAGTCTTTCATCATGTTGCAGATCAACCACATACTTCTTCTCCTCATTTTTCTAGCTTCCCATATGGACTCCCAGATCATCGCTTCATGGTTACGTTCTTTTTACCTGCACCTCCGCAGGATCACGAACCCACCATTTCATCCACCATCAGTTTTCCCACCTACGAACCTATCTCCATTTCACCTACCTCATACAAAAACTCGCCAATGGGGCCCCCACCCTTCATCAATTTTTCAAGAAATTTATGCCCTCCCCGGGGCACTCATTTCACACTGGGGCACCCGTTTCTGTATTTGTACATCTTTCCCCAATTTATTCATTATTTATTGTACAAACGCCTTTATTTTCCGTTATTCACTTTTTTCGTCACCGTTGGCGACCTGCTTTCCTTTTGGCTACACGCAACCCATGTCACCTTTGGTTGGATCATTACTTCTCATTTACCCCCACCGACATCGTCTATATCTTCAGAGTACTACCCCGGTCACTTACCTATACCCTCTGAATTTGTTCACCGTGTCCCGCCTCTGGCACAACTTATCCTCGGTCTTGGCGTCCCCCTGACACTCAACCTTGTCACATGGTTGCGGCCACTGTTTGTCTCATACATTCTCCAACCAAGGGAAGTCTTGAGTCTTCCCACTTCTTGACTTCGTCCATGTACCTCTATCACTTCCTCACCACAGTAGATTCCATGAAACCCTTTGCTTCTGGGAGTCGCGTCCTCCTTTTGTTGACATCAGCACACTTTTCCAAAAGGGCGACAGTATCTTGATTCTCATTTTCCATTCAATGAGAGATCTCGGACGGAACAGGGGGAAACACCATTGCTCCCTGATGTTGTTGACCCCCATAACATTCGACGCCAACACTTTCTCATGTTGCGGTGGGTATTACTTTGCGACTATTGCAGTTTTTGTTATCAGTTGCCGAAGACCTCTGAACTTGGTAGGGCCACCAATGCCCACATCACCGTCGTTGTTTACTTCCGCGACCATTACCGATGGTTCAGAGTATGTTCCTTTGTAGAATTGTCTTATGCCTTTATCATTCCACCCCCGAGGGCGCTGCAGTGGTCTACATCAACATTTCTGTCATCTTTTTTCAGAGTTACATCATACGAGCATGGTGCATGCCCGCCTCGTTTGTACACAGTTGTATATTGTTACGCATCTTGTAGAAGGTTGGGTTCTACAGGTTCCTTTCTTCTCCAAAGGATTGCTCTACACGGTCCCACTCTTGCTCTCCCTTACAACACCATTCTCAGTCAAAGAAACATTGATGGATTTCAGCTATATGTTTTTCTCCTAACCTCATCCATCAGGGGGCATCTGTTATCACTAAAATTTCGTCCGCACATGGTGACAATAACTCCGCATCATCAAAATAGAAAAAGTCATTAATGGCACAAGATTAATTCCTCGGCATTACAAAAGGGTCAAAAAACTATACAAATGACCAAAAATTTGAAAGGCGCTTTACATCATCTGGGTGCGTGCACGTATGTGCGTAATAGAAATGTACAAAGTGCGCATATGTGCACAAGGCGTGGTTGTTGGGAAAAAAACCCGCGCGCCTGCTAAACGACACATTTATTGAAATTGGTCGGCCTCCCAACCACTAATGGATCAGCTCCCAAGACGATTTGACACCAAATCCGAGCTCAATCCTCATGGTGGGCTGGTCAAAGACCTAATTTAGCCCTAAAGAGCCCCTTTTCACATTCAAAAGAGGTTACATAATATCCCAATGCTGGGCTATAAAAAGCCATGAATAACCACCATTTTCTCAAGGAATTCTATGCATTGTTATGCTGCCAAGATTGTTAAAGACTCATCAAGAACATATAGGCATCATTTCACAAAAGAGCTATCCACCCCTCTCTTGAGTGGATAATCTTGGAGTTATTTCACCCACATTTTCATCTTTTCATTGTAAGGAGAGCAATCAAGTGAGGGCCTCAAGAGCCTTCCATTGGAGAAAGAAGGGACCCAAGTCCCCTTTCTTCTTTATGCCTTTGGATTTCATCAATAGATCAGCTTATACATTGGTGATATTGGTCCATTTGTACTCATTTTTCATTTGTTTTATATGCTTGTAGTTTTTGTTTGTTTTAGTTTAATTCTTGTTTATTGCTTTGCTTTGTCTTCTCTAACCCTTTCCTTTCACAGATGTCATGCCTAGCAGAACCCAACTGGGCATGTAAGCACTCTTAATTTGCTCACCTAGTGACGAACTGGGTGCAAACAATAACCTTGCTCTAGATAGCAGTAACCTACTGTTGGAATGCACATTGCTTCTACGACCTTTTCATATTCTCAACAATAGTAAGTAGATTCAACTATTCTTGTATGCTAGACACCTGTTGCTTCGCCTCCTAGAGCTATGCCTCTAGTTTCCTCAGCTCTAGATATTTTGCAAGGCGCTCATAGGTCTGCACACTTCGATCACTTAATTGCTTACACTATGAGGTGAGTTCCCTAATTATTTCCACTGCGTTCCTGGCAACTTCTTCCCTCTAATCGTGCACTTCATGTGGAGTGCTCGACACTACTTGGATTTCTAGTTCCATGAACCTTGCTTGAAGTTGTTGAATGGCTTTAGCGAGCTTCCCCACTTGCATATCAGTGGACTCTTCTTCCTCTTGCACCAAGCCTGACACAAAGTGAAGTTCTCTAGTCACTACCTCTTTAACCACAGTCTTCTCTGCAAGCAGCTGGTCTTTTTCCTTTTGCATCTTTTCTTTGTCCTCTTCGAACTTCACTCTAATTTCATATTTCTCTTGTTGCGCAACTCGAAGTTTCTCTAAGGCCTCCTCATTTTCTTGCTTCAAGGCCTCTGTGTCCTTCTCCTTTTCTTCTTGGACTTGACAAAGTCGAGCCTTGATTGCATCTACTAGCCTTCATAATTGGGTGGGCTCATCCCCCAATTCTAGAATTTATGATGACAACAATGTGTAATAGACACTGTGTGGCTCGAGTAGATGGCTTGTTGTATGTCTCTAAGCTCCTCTATTCTGTCATACAATGTTTATTTCTTTGCTTCATATCTCAAGAAGATATCTTCTAAAGCATCTTCTATGGCTGTAAGGATGAGATCTACATCATCCACTATGAGCACATTCTTCGACTGAGGCTTATTGGCTCAGGTCTTCTTTCTGGTTGAGGGTGTTTGCAGAGAAACCTTCCTTTTGTTCGATATCTTGGCCTCTGTAAGGGGATCCTTTGGCAGTTTCACTTCACCTTTTTCTTGCTTTTCTCCTTCTTCCCCCCATCTGTTATGGCACAGTCTCAATGGTCCAACAACGATCTTTCCATCAATAACTATGTTTCTAGCTGTTTTGGAGTGTCATCCTAACGGTCGGGACACCTCCAACGGTCATATAGATTCACCGTGGTGAAGTCTCATTCTGCGCGGTTATGCTATTCCGGTGAGGTTCAAGTTCTGCAAGCCTGCCTTCTACGAAGTCTTCTCTAGAACTTCCTCTAGTTTTTCTAACTTTGTTTTCTTCTTACTAAGCTTTCTTGCCTTTGTTCCTATTGATCTGAGTCTCTGGATTCCTCTTTCCATTTTTATTCTTACTTTCTCTTAGTGTAGTAACTTCGTACTACTAATGTTCTTCCAAAGGGTTCAAAGGTAATACCTCTTCTCTTACTATTGCTGGGGTGAATGCACTTCTTTCCTACATGGACAGGTTCTTTAAGCCTTCTTGTGTTATTTCAACTTCGACAACTAATTCTATGGCCCTTTGTTGCTTTGACTTATCCTCTTTTTCTTCTATTAGTCGAGCTATTTTTCTGGCTATGAAGTCCCTTAATTCTTGATTTTCTATGCTGTAGCTTCCTCCTCTTCTTTCCTTCTAATATGGTCCTTCTCAATCCAAGTCTTTCCTAACAAAAGAGAAAAAGGGTCATTGTTATCAACAAACTTAATGACTTCAAATTCTTCTTCAATTGATGTTTCATTGGAAATCATAGGTACATTAGTAAATCTTCCACATAGGGTTATCATATTTCCTTTAAACAAGCCTATCTTTCCCAATGAAGGTATCATAGCAGGCTTTCCCAAAATTTCCCAAGTTCTTTCTGGCATAATATTCACGTGTGTTTGTTCATCCAATACACAGTCTATGTCAAAGTCTCCTATTCTTGTTTCTATGCACTATTTTTCTTTTAATATCCCGATTAAACTGATGTCTCTTTGATCATTGAGTGTTTCTTTCAGCTGTAATAACATAGTCTCTGTTTATTTCTGGTTTTCTAACATATCCTTAGTCTCTTGTCCTGATTTATAGTTTTCTTGTCTCATGTTCATCTTTTCAACTTTAGAAATCATCTTTGGGCAATCCTCAACCTCATGAACAATAGATTTACAACAAAGAAAAATAGGACCTATACTAGGTCATTCCTTAGCAATATGTCCTGATCTTCTACAATTATAACATAGTGTCAATCCTCTCTTTCTTTTAAATGATCCCCAACCTTTCCTGTACTGTGCACTGGGATCACAGTGATGGGCCTGCAATCTGCAAAAATTCTTTCTAGGTTCCTGCATCCACTTGTCAGTCCAAAAACTCTTTTTATGCATAGGAATAACATATCTTTCACTATCTCTATCAAATTTATTCATATCCATTCTTTCTTCTAATTGTTCCCTAGTTTTCAGACTAGGACAAAATTTATCAAACATACCTAGATTCATACTTTCAAAGAAAAACTTTCCACTTATCTTACCTTTACCAGAGAAAAAAGCTTTAAGATCTTACCTCTTTTCTTCAGATCGGGTTTCTTTCTTAGCACAGAGCTTTGCAAGACAAGTATAATACTACGCAATATAGCAACAAATCTACGCACATAGATTTCTCTTTTCTTTAGTTCCCAACAATCATAGTTTTAGGTCCCGACAACGAAACCATTTGTTGGCACAGGGGTAGACCCCTGGTTCAATGTTTCAACAACGCACCAACAAAAAGCTAAGTATCGACCCTTTCGGCAACACATGTGAAGCAGATGAAGTCTCACCTGAGGTAGAGGCAGGGGGAGTTGTAGGACTCATGTGTCTACAACCAAGACGAGACACAAATCTCTGATTACAAAACTTAACAAAGTGCTTAGCCAATAACATGCATTAGTTCTTAAACCTTGTTCACATCTCAGGTTAAACCCTTATTACATATGAACACATTAATAATCAATATTAATCACATCCAATCATTTAGCACATAGCATCAACTCAGATCTAGAAGTCATCATACATAAGCACTAAACATCGATAGATCTATCTATCATACATCTAGATCAATGCACTAAACAAATAAATACATAAAAAAACATGAACAACGCTGAATAAATCACATCAACACAATATATACGTGGTCCACCCCAGTGTGGGGATACGTCCACCAACTCTTCTTCTACTTTATTAGTCTTCAAGATTTCTACATTCTTCTGCTCATGTGAACAAAGCCACAGAGCTTAGCTCCACACTAGACATGTGATATATGCACAACGCACTAGATCCACCTTCCTCCAAAACCAATTCAAGACACAGATCCATTTCCTCAATAACACAAAGACTTACATACAATGTATGTGCACTAAGAAACTTACACCTTTCTTGCACTAAGCCGATTACAAGAAACTACTTCTTACATCGCTTATCTATCTATTTATACATTACAAAAAGACCTAAACATGGGTAAACCCATGGGCCGATATCCCATACCCGTTACATAAACCCTAATAACTCAAAAATCCAGCAAAACAAGTGAGATCCCATGATCTCAGCTCCTCTGTGCTCCATCTTCGGCCATTCTATCGAAGTCCCAAAAATGGTCAAACATCACCAATGTTCTCTCAAAAATTGGTCGAGGCCCGACACCCGTATATCTGTGCCAAGTATTTAGTGTAAAGGGTATGTGGTATAGTCATATGCCAATATGATGGGGGTTAGTGCATATGTAATAACCACGCTCACCAAAGTATGAGGAGTCATATGCAAATGACCGCATGGTGTGCGTCGGGGGCTGGGGCCTAGTCCCGACCCTATTCTTTTCTTGAATTACAACAAATAAAGTTTAAATAATTTATTAAAACTATATTTTACAAGGACCAATGTGGGTGGGCTGGTAGCTCGGCCTTGCCAAAATACTCGCCACCCAGACCGGAGGTCACGGGTTCGACTCCTATGGAGTCCAAACAACTTTTTCCAAACAAACTATCCAATGGAGGGGTGCCACATGGCAACCCAATACTGGGAAACGTGACACCATGCTATTCTCCATCAAAGATCCACGTGTCAATAGATAACTTGATTACCTGTCTGCCCAATCAACATGCCCATGTACCTGCCACGTCAGCCCGTGCCATGTGTCACCCTTGTAGTGGTTCCATGTGTCAGAAAATGACTCATCCACATTTTTTCCACCTTCCATGTTACTATACAGTCGTATGGACTATACTGTCAGCTTCCACGTCAGCACTGTACGGACTGTACAGTCATCAAAATTTTGCATGTTTGGCAAAACGAATAGACCGCGATATATTTTTCATACGACATATGTTTGAGCCTGTTCAAGTTGCGTTGGGTTCATATCGACAAGACCTATGCACACGTCCGTTTTGAAGCCATTCTGAGCATTTTGAGTTTAGGCCTTCCTGGACCCATTTTGGTCCCTAGATCCATTCTGGATCACATTGCAATAGAGAGGATTTTTACGTTGTATGGAATATGTGATTACACCACACATGATTATCCAGGCTTAAGAGTTTTATTTGGTAATTAACATGTTTATTTATTTTTTTATATACGTAACAATATTTATTTTCATATTTAATTCGTTGTGATTGACATTCTATTCTTAAACGCTAACTTGTTATGTATACAATAATTTTGGAGGTCTTGTAAGTAAAGGATATCATCGATGTAAATGTTTTGGACCTTCTCTGAAGGCTAGGTGGTCCAACCACCTATGAAATGCAGTGTATGACTACTCGAGGGTATTCCTCCTAGAATAATACCTTTATAGAAGAGCAACATTTTATTTCAATGGTAAACTAGAGAGAACCCAAAGGCCTAAAATAATGACACCAAAATAATGGCTTGGAGAATATGAGAGAGAGAAGGAGAAAGAGATTACATAAATTTTCGATTCAAATGGGGAGCCTATGTTCGATGATCCAAAATTCTTTGACACCTATGTTGAGAAATTTCCCGTTGGGATGAAAAGGAAAACTATATTTTATGAGGTCCTCTATTGGGAGCATCTTAAGATTGCCCGCTTACTATATCTGATGCATATATTTAAAAATATTTCATCTTCTTTATGGAGGCACATATCATTGAAATAAAGTGACACATTGGTTGTGAGGAGAGATCTTATTTCTTCAAAAACTAAAAAGAAACATTGTCCAAGACAAGAAAGTAGAGGAGAGGCTGGTCCCTCTTGGTCTTTCAAAGAAGGTGACATCCCATGGATTTTGAAGAAAGAATATCTTTTTTTGGAAAATGACGTTATATTGGGTGTGAAGGTGCCTTTTTTATATGGGTATTCCATACAGCATTTCTTCACGCGTCAAGACCATTTGTTGGGGTTGAAATCACATGACCATTTGAACCTTCTAAAGGTATGGTGTATGTCAAAAATATGATTTTATTATTTATAATTTTTATTTTTATGCCATGGGATAAAAAATAAAAAACAATTGTGTGTTTACTTTGTAGTGTCATTATCCTTTTCTTGTGTGTGGACGTGTGAACCATGAATTCCCCCATGACGTAAGGAGTGCCATATCTAAATTATCTTGACTTTTATGTTGGATCACATCAAAGGAGATTCATATGGCTATAATTCGATGGTAGCATCAAGAGATAACTGAGATTGTTTGTATGTTTGAGAAGGTACTACTGCAGAGTTTCATGGAATTATAGGTTCATCTTCTAATTCACCTAGTAGATGAGGTTGACTTAGTCAGGGTGGTCTCCTGTAGTTGGATTGTTTTTTAGAGAGGTACATGAATAAATTTAAAAGATTTGTTCATCAAAGGGAAAAACCCAAGGGTTCTATGGTAGAGGGGTATATGAGTCTTTCTATTATTCCAGTGAGTACATCCAATATATCGATAACACATTGGGTGTAGTGATTTGGGACGAAGAAAAGGATGAAGACAAAAGAGAAGGGGAGATTGTCCAAATGAATGAAAAAATGCGCTTGATACATATTAAGTGACTTATCGTTTGGCAAATTTCTACATAGTAACTATTCATGTTTGTTGTTGGGAAAAACACCCTACAGACTAGCAAAATAGAGTTCAGACTTTGCATGCAGATTCGACCGAATAGAAACTACCTTCTACCTACATCCCTAGATTTAAATCCCATTTTCTCAGTAAATGCATGGAAAGGATCACCTAAATTATTACTGGCGTTTGATGTCAATCCTCTGTTGTGCTTGATTACTTGTTTACGATGCTCCTTCCAAAGATGACCTGCACTCAAGAAAAACAACAACTATCCATGCATGCTACTTCTATACTCAAGGGTTAGAAATCAAACATAAACTAATCAAACCATAGACAGTTCATGAATTGGGACGGGAAAATCATTCTTTTTATTACTTAAAGTGAGTCAACTTACAAAAATTGAGACCGGCCATCGATCCTTGAACCTGATCCTGGGCTCCTCTTCTTCTGTCCTTCAACTACTTTGCGTTAAATCTCCTATGGCATGAGGAAAGGCTAAAGGATTGGGACAATGGAATATGTAAATGGGCAGAGTTTCTTCACTATATTTTTTCCTCTTTCAAATGGTACCCCTACCCCTTCTTTTATAGGCTAGAAGGAGCTAGGGTTCTGGACGAACCCTCGGCCATGCATGGCCGGGAGTTTCAGTTAACTCAACCATAGATTTTTGTTCCATCGACAACTTTCCTTTTTTTGTGATTTTGTAGGTACACGTGGGCTATCGTGAGCTAGCCATCATGTACACGCATGCAGTAATGGGTTAGGGCATGTGGGTCTTTACACAAGAGGATTTTCAAAGAGTTGTTCAGCAGAGTTTTGGCAAAGAAGGGAAATGAGTTGGCCTGATGCCAGGTAAGCATATGTGGTGCAATTTAGGGTTATAACAGATGCCCCCTAATGTGTGTGGTCAGAAGAGCATCTGATGGCTGAAATACATTACCAATCTTTACTGATGTGTCGAACGAGTGAACCCAAGGATCAGGAACCAGGAGGTGTCGTCTGCAAAATAACAAATGTCTCACTAATGTGGGCATACCCATGCTCGGGATAAAATAGAACAATGGCTACCAATCAAATACACTGTATATCCATGTTAAATAACTATAAAGAGTAGTCATGAACAATACATAGCGGAGCTACATCTCAAAATCAGAAAGATATGCATGTAGAGTATCCATCTTCCAGA
>ML808414.1:167776-187274 GCA_009831015.1 Picea engelmannii
AATGCCAACCAAACTTCCTTCAGACATACCAAAGTTTGAAGGAAAGGCAGGGAATGACCCCGCCAATCATGTCATGACCTTTCATCTATGGTTTTCTTCCAATAGCATCATGGAGGATTCCATTAGACTGCGATTATTTCAACGCACACTTACTGGTCCATCAGCCAAATGGTATGTTGATGAAAAATCAGGGTCCCATATGACCTTTGAATCCTTGGCCAAAGCATTCTTAACTTTCTTCCAATTACCCATCCGCCATGACAACAGTCTTGAACTACTGTCTAATTTCAAACAGTCCTCAGCCACCCACATCGCTGACCACATTCATGAGTGGCGTAGGCGACGTAGTTTGTGTAAAGCAGAAACCACCAAACAACAATGTCTTGACTGGTTTCTTAGATCACTTGTCGCTCTCCTTGGTAAGGATGTAGCTTCTACCTTCCCACAATCTGAAGAGGAAGCCATTAGTAAGGCTCAACAATATGACCTCATTTACACACAGTCAGGATACTTGTACACAATACTTCCTGATCTTCCAAAACCTGTGCCCTTTGGCCAGGACAAACCTGGGATGTCTCACTCAGCAGACGGACTAATAGGTGCCACCACGCACCATGGTCCACAACCCCAACCACCACCGATGTATGGAACACCTCAATACCTGCCAGCATATGGGGGCACTTCTTATTACCCCCCACCCCCTTACCAACAACCATATCCTGTTGCTACACCTCCACCCATTAGTGGACCACCACCGGCACCTTCCATACATCCACCTATTCCCACAACCAGTGGAACCCCCTCAACATCAGCTTATAGTACTAGTGAAAGCACGATGTCTTCCTATGTACCCTATGGATCGATACCACCACAAAATCCATACTTTCCCTTTCTGGGTCCTCCACAACCCATGGCTCCCCCACATCCTCACGCGGGGGTAAACTTTGTTCAACCCTCTGCTGCTCAACAATACCAAAATTTTGAACAGTTGAACACAGACAACCCAACTCACCCTTCAAACAATGCCAAAAATAAAGGAAGGAATAGGAATAACAACAATCCTGGTCAAGGCGGGAATCAACCCCCACAACATCCACCCACTGGGGGAAACCAGAACCAAGGGAACCAAAACCCCCAGGGGGGCAATAACAACAAATGCCAAGGGCGGACTACTCTTAAAACTATCCACCCTTGTGCTCTTTGTGGTGTGTACGGTCATTACACTCACCATTGCCCCCAGATTGCTGATTTCAAGAGGTTGAAAGACTCTAGGAGCCTTCCCCCCTCCCCAACGCAACCTGCGCCACAGCAGTCACAACAACAATATGCGCAACAACCCCCTCCCGTCGTACTGCAAAATCCTATCCCACATCAAGGTGTCATAAACACCCAGTAGGACATGCAGCATCCCCCACCTCAGGTGGGCCAATAACATAATCCCAACAATCAAGCAGACCGAACCATTCTCCTCACCAGCGAGGAGGAAATCCTTCTGCAAACACGGAATCATCAGTATCCAGCTGAGTCTACTCCTATCTCTCCAGAAACAAACCCTACACTGACGGGACCTCTGTTGGTGATCCCTCGCCCTTCTGTCGAACCACCATTACACATCCCTCGCATCCCATTGCGCATGAATGTCCACAACCCACAGGCTAGGGCAGCACACAACTACAGCTTGGTAGATGACTTAGCGCAATCCCCAGCTACCATGTCAGTTCTGGAAGTCCTCCAGACTTGTCCAACACAACGGAAATCACTACTTTCTACCTTAGGGGCAGTCGACCCTGCCGATACTCGACTCATCACCTTTGACCTCGATAACAGTGAACTGCACCTTCCCGCCGCAGTTGCTATTCAACTACCAGTAAAAATACGGAACATTACCGTCCATCGGTGTATCATTGATGAAGGGGCATCTACATGTATCATGTCCAAAACAGTATGGAAGAAACTTGGTTCCCCGGAACTCATACCCTCCGCCATCACATTACGAGCTTATGACGGATGACCATCATCTCCTGAAGGGCTCTTCCAAAATGTCCTCGTAGAACTCGGAGGAAAAACTATTCTCATTGACATTGAAGTTATCGACACTCAACTCGATTACAATATCTTGTTTGGACGTAGCTACATGTATGCTATGAAGGCGGTGGCATCATCAGTCTTTAGGACAATCATGTTCCCACACAACGGAAAGATTGTGACCATTGACCAAGTCTCGCATTACGAGCCTAACCCATCTGCCAATATCGATAACATTCTTCCTCTTATTCACACCAACAAAGACGTATATCCACTCATCGAGATGGGTCCTGGTATTTTCAAAGATCCATCCTTGTTAGGGACGTACCATGGAGCACCACCACTCCTTCCCCCTAGCYAAGTATKCRTCGTTTCCTCTAAAGAAACTCTCCAGGAGGATGTTTGTCCTCCTCAGGAGGCTTCAGTCATTCTTGACGTCTCAACAGTCGCAACACCACTCCCACARGAGCCTCCTGYGCATTCGTCGATCCCTACAATCCACRAATCCACATCCCCTCAAGGGCCTAGTCCCATTTGGGAGAYWGTTCCCCAACCCCTCACTCAAATTCCCTTCTTTTACCCCCCACCYGGAATAGAAGCCTTCCAGGTAGCCGCAACACTCACACTACCCAATATGGTGTTAGCAATCCCAGTGTGGTACTTACATCCACCTGAGATGGTCCCTCGCCCACAGGAAGGACTCCCCATGACGATTCCTATCATTACTCCCTACACCCCCTGCTACCACTGGGGGCAGGAGACAGAAGAAGGATCCCACGGCTCCACTTCCTCCGCGCATCCCACCACCTTACGCCTTGTGTGACAAAGAGGGTCACCAAACCAACAATTGCCCATCACTACCGGAATTATGGAATTTGATTCCCCCCAATCCAACCCCCACACCACCCATTACTACTACTACCACTCAACCTTCCAGTAGTAAAGGGTTGAAGACCAAATTCATGTGTGCCATTTGTTCTGAGTATGGCCACTACACCCATCATTGTCCGACACTACCACATTTTCGATAGGCATTAGCTATCATATGCCAAGACTTTCAGAACAACCCACGCCCTGCCACATCCTCCACAATGAAAATCACTGACATTCGCTATGTCACTACTTGAGTCAATGAACGCATGAGATGCCCTTTCTCTCTTTGCGATTCATTGTCTCATTTTACATACCAGTGTCCTATGATCCTGGAATATCGACGATGTCAGTTATCTCTACGTCATCAACCCGTAGAAGTGATCATTGACATATCTTCACCATTAGAAGATATTCACATCATTTTGCCCGAACCCGAGGCACTCCCAACACCTCCTTGGTTCTTCGATGACGTATCTGAAGATTTACCCCGTAACCCTCCAAAATCTTCTGCTCATTCCCCTGCAGAGATTACCCATCCAACCACCACGGGTACCCCTCAGTACTTCAACATATGGTTTATGGCGAGTGAACCCTCACCCTCTCCTAGCGATACCCCCTCTGTTTCTTCAACAGGGGGCAATCACACTATCACCGAGATCACTCCTCACGATCCATTATATTCCAATCGTTTTCACTGTGACGAGGAAATACTGGAAGAGCTACAACACCCATATTCTCCCTGGGATGCACTACATCATCGTGCACTCTTCCTTCCGCAGGAAGCCCTCATGCCTCCTAGCCTCAATCCCATTTACGCGGTCAAAAACAAAGATTTCATCCCATCAGGGACTATCGATTGGTTCAACAATCCTATTCTTGCACCTGACGCTTTTGAAGAAGGTAATCTGGCCAACATTTCCCCCACCATCAAAATCGACATTTCCATCAAACCTGGCATAGTCGAAGAAATCATCATTGGAGCCGCTTGTACTCCACAGGAAGTCGCTGCCTACAAAACCCTCTTCCAGGAATATAGGGATATCTTCGCCTGGTCATACACAGAGATGCCTGGCCTCGATCCCTCTATTGTCGAGCATTGCATCGACACCTAGCCTGACATCACACCAATTCGCCAGAAACAGTGACCGCTACACCCATCTAAGGCCGCGGCTATCAAAGCCGAAATTGACAAATTACATACAGCCGGATTCATTTACCCCATCGCTTACACTTCTTGGGTTTCCAACCCTGTACCCATCGACAAAAAACAGGGCACTATTCGCGTTTGTACCGACTTTCACGGTCTCAATAACGCATTTCCAAAGGACAACTTCCCAACGCCTTTCATCGATCAGATTATCGACGATTGTGTCGGCCACGGGGCTCTCTCCTTCATGGACGGATTCTCTAGCTATAACCAAATCCAAATCCACCCAGCCGATCAATACAAAACCGCATTCATTACCCCGTGGGGTACTTTTGCTTATCGTGTCATGCCTTTCGGCTTAAAAAATGCTGGCGCAACATTCCAACAGGCCATGACATACATCTTTCATGATCTGGCTGCAATCATCCTCGCCTACTTGGATAACCTCACCGCTCGATCCAAGAAGTGCACTCAACACCTCGATGATTTACGAGTCATCTTTCAACGATGTCGTCAGTACAACATCCTCTTGAACCCTCTCAAGTGTGTGTTCTGCGTCACTGCAGGGCACCTCCTCGGTTTCATTATTTCACAAAATGGTATCACCGTGGACCCCCTCAAAGTCCAAGCCATCACGGAAATTCCACCTCCTCGGAATTTGCAACAACTACAGAGTCTATAGGGCAAAGCCAACTTTCTGAGGCGCTTTGTTCCTGATTACACTATACGCGCACATGGTTTCCTTCGCTTACTGCGTCACGACATCCCTTTTCATTGGGACGACTATGCTCAACAATCGTTTGACGATCTTAAGGCAGTGCTTTCCAATGCACCTTTGATTAGTGCACTTGACTACAATCGTGACTACATCCTCTACGTATTAACATCAGCTGTATCAATAGCCGGTATCCTCATCCAGCTCGGAGATGAAAATCGTGAACACATCATTTACTACGTCAGTAAGAACCTCTCAGGACCACCCCTGAAGTACAAACATGAAGAGAAACTTGCTCTTGCAGTTGTCCTCGCAGTTCAGAAACTTTGCCATTACATTCTGCTTTGCACCACCAAGGTCGTCGCAGATTCCAACCCTATGCAATATTTTCTCAGTCGTCGCCAAGTTAACAACAAATTCGCTCACTGGATCGTTATCCTTCAGAAATACAACCTTGAGTTCTCAACACCAAAGAGTAAGAAGGCCCTCGTTCTCACTGAACTTGTCATGACCCTTCCCTCTAACACACCTAGTGCCCCCGTCAATACTGACTTTCCTGACGAACATCTCTTTTACATCGCTTCAGATGATCCTTGGTATGGCGACCTCCTCGTCTACCTACGAACTCAAAAGTTCGGTAACCACCTATCACGGGATGATCGTCAACGCATTCGCCATCAGGCCCCCCGCTATCTCCTCATCGGTGACATCCTATATCGGCGGGGCGTCGACACCATTCTTCGTCGTTTCCTGACTATTGATGAGGCCGACAGAGTCTTAAACGACTGCCACAGTGGTGCCTATGTGGGCCATCTTTCGGGCATCACCACGGCTCAAAATATTATCCGGGACGGTTACTTTTGGCCTACCCTGTTTCATGATTGCATTCATGCCATGAAATGATGTGAGCAATGTCATCTCTATGCCAACAAAGCCCTCGCTCCCCCCGCTCTTCTTCACCCAGTCATCACTGCAGGCCCCTTTTGTAAATGGGGCATTGACTTTATGACTTGTAATCCCCCCTCCAGCAATGGTCACAAATACATTGTTGTCGTTGTCGATTACTTCACCAAATGGGCTGAAGCTATGCCCACTTTCAACAACACCGCTGACACTGCAGCGCGTTTTTTCTTCAATCACGTCATATCCAGGTTCGGAGTACCACTCCAACTAGTCTCCGATCACGGGAAACATTTTGAGAATGAGATCTTCGTCGAACTCTCAGCTCGGTTAGGCTTCTCTCACGAGTTTGCCTCACCATATTATCCTCAGTCAAATGGACAAGTCGAGGCAGTGAACAAAGTCCTCAAGACCATGTTACAGCGCACGGTCAATAAACATAAAACCAATTGGCATCATATGTTATTTTCCACGCTGTGGGCTTATTGAACGGCAGTGAATACTGCCACAGGTTTCACACCATTTCATTTAGTCCATGGGATCGAAGCAACTCTTCCCATCGAGTGCGAAATTCCCACCCTTCGCACCGCAATTGAGCTTTTACCTGACACTGCTCCAATGGAGCAGCGCTTGCTGAACTTGGAGTCTTTGGATGAGGATCATCGATCCTCATTACAGAACAACGAGGCAGCTAAAAAATGATCCAAAGCTACCTTTGATATCCATGTCAACCTTCACTCATTTCGTGAAGGCGACCTCGTCCTCGCCTACGATATCGCTCATGATACCTTTGGCCACGACAAATTTGAATCACTCTAGCATGGCCCTTACATCATCCAACATTGCCTCACCAAAGGCGCATACATCCTGGCCTCCTCCGAAGGCCTCACGCTCAAAGAACCCGTCAATGGGTTATACCTCAAGAAATTTTAGGCTTAAACATAGTCATGCTACTTTAGGTTATTTTTCTTTTCTAGCATTTTTAATATTTTTTCTCCCTCATCTAAACTATCCTTTGTGCTATTGATAGATGACTCCTCCACCAGCTTACCACATTGGTTACGCCGATGGCGCCAGCCGTTGGACACAAAATCTCGCTTCGGCTGCTTGGGCTCTCTATACTCCTTCACATGAAATGCTCCATTCCAGCGGCATCTATTTAGGACCAGCAACCAATAACCAAGACGAATACACTGTTGTCATTGGCCTCCTGACCAATGACCAACATCATCATATTGATCACCTTAGCATTTTCCTCGACTCTCAACTAGTCGTTCTCCAACTTAACAATGTGTATCGTGTACGCGATTTGTGCCTCTTTCGCAAATACTTGCAGGTTAGATTATTATCTCGACATTTTGATTCCATTACATTTACACATATTCCCAGAGAATTGAATCAAACAATAGATCACATAGCTAACATGGTGCTAGATTGGCATATATCACATCAAGCTACACACACATAAAACATCACATATATCCTGTCACAGCATATAGATAGAAAAAGACATCATCATCATTAACACAAAACACATGTACAACACATTTGGATCTCAAAAACATGTATACTCATATATATATGTGGGCCTTTCAGGCCATCCAAATGTTTACATACAACAAAAATACATCGGCCCTCAGGCCCATGCCACATAACGGTACAAAAAATCGGCTCACCAGCCTATCAAAACTGTATACAAAATACATGATACAATCAGGGTGCCTCTATCGCACCCCCAGCTGCCCCTCCCTCAGGCGGAGGTGGTGACCCACCCCCACCAGCCCCAGGCGGTGGTGGTGGCACATCCGCCGGACCTCCCTACTCAGGCGACAGACACCCGCTAGTCATCGCGGCGAGCACAGTAGCTTGTCTCACTATCCCTCGCCATGGGGGCGATAGTCCAATACACTGCTCTAGGAACCCCTCATCCTAGATGCGGATCCACATGCCCTCAGGAACGTCCTGTAAAACCGTCTCTAAGCGACGACGTATGTCATCAAAATCACCTCCGACCGCCGCCGGAGGAGCGTGCTATGGCCCCACACCAGGGTCATCAAAATGACACCTCTGCACTGGTCTCCCAGACTCTGTTGGTCCCCTAGCAGCCTCATCCCATGGAAGCCTCCCTCCATGCGGCAGTCTCTCCTGCTCTCGCTGAGCTGGCGCTCTATACAACTCTACCTCGCGCCCGCGAGGTGCCAAATCTGCACATGCACAAAACAAGCAACAACAGATCATATCAGTATCCATACATCATACATGTGAACTGGTATATCAAAATCACAACATAATTCAAAAAATATATAAATACACAACATACCTCTGTGATCAAAAACCTCCCCAGGAGGCAGTACCATATCCGGGTCCCCCCAGAAGTCCACCCCAGCATAGGGGAACTGGAGTAGAACCTGTGGCATCTGCCGCCATATCTGCGCCGCCTGCACCGTGAAATAGTGTCCACCTTCACCACCACCGTGGCGAACCAAAATCTGTGACCACCGCCTCAAGCGCGGCTCTCATACCCCTGGTGCCTCTAGTAGCACCCTCGGGTGCAGCATCAGCACCCTCTCCAAGAAAAAGGCCACCAGGATGGAGCCAAAAGTGAACTCCCCGGTACCTATCGACCGACATCGGTCCAGCTACGTGATCATCCATGCATGAAGGATCAGACCCCAGGCGAACCACTCATGGCCCGCCACGACCCTCTCCATAAAAAACAGCACACCATCGTTGATCCGGTGGGTCGCTCGAGACCCATACACCCGAACTATCATCGCTGCTATACAACGATGTAGTAGGGCATCTATCCCACTGATGCTCACTGACATCCTGGTCATGTAATGCTCGCCTGAGCAATATCACTCGGCGACGGTCCGTAGATGAGTGTCTCTCGACAGCACAGGATCTGTCGGCAACGGTGTTCCCCGGAAGGGGAGCCCCGTCAAGAAGTAGACATCCTCCACCGTAGTGAAGGGGATCTGCTCTCCTCGCACGAGGAAGCAGTGCTGATCTGGGCTCCACATCTCGATCAGAAACTGGAGTAAGTACTCCTATGACCGTATCAATGGGCACTCAAAGAAATTTAACAACCCACTGGTTTCTAAAGCCGATCGCACTGCAGGCTGTGCGTTGGCCACAACATCTCGTAGCTGTGACCAGTCTCGCTCACGCCACCGCACATCCATGCTCACTGTTCACCACCTGCACACAACCCAGAGTCCTATATTATCTTAGGCAATCATCCAATACATCAAATAAGCTAATTTTTCACCCTGAAACCTTGCCTCAAAGGTGTGGTTTTAACACCCACAGGTGCGCACACATGCGCACCTGTTCACTATACAGGTGCGCATATGTGTGCGCCTGTTTTTCGCACAGGCGCGCTTGTGAGCACGCCTGCTCACAATACAGGTGCATGCTAGGGTGCACCTGTCATACCCACAGGCGCACTCATGAGCGCGCCTGTTAACCCCACAGGCGCGCACTCATGCGCGCCTATCTACCCCACAGGCGCGCCAATAAGGCGCGCCTTAAATTCCTACACACGTGCATTAATGCGTGCTTATTCAGTGTACAGGCACGCACACATGTGCGCCTTCCACTGATTTGCCCGTGCATTGGGGCCCACACCCTATAAAAAAAACCCCCAAAACCCCCATACGACCCCCCGTACCTACCCTACCCAAAAATTGGAAACCTATAGCTATACAGGATGATTATACCACTAACCTGAAACTCGCACGCCGTCAATCGGGTACCTCGTGCTCCCGGAATCACTCAATCTCCTCTGAATCTACTCGAAAACTCACTGTCGCAGCAGGTACAAATGAGGTGGCAATGTGGGCCCTCCAGCTATATATAGGCCTTTTTCCAAACTTCCACTCACCATTCTGGGAGCCCACGACGTCCATTTTTCAAACCGTCTTCAGCCACGAGATCAACATCCCACCGCCTACATCACGGCTGTCCCTGGGTCACTTTTCATCCTAGGCCCCCGGGGCACCATTTTTCCATATCATGGCCAGGTACGCATGCACATTGTCACATTTATCTAATACATGTTCATATTTGTTATTATCTTCAGATATTGTTCACTTTGGGTATTCGGTTGTTCTGTGTGAAGGTACTTGGTCCTCATCTCTTCACATCATTCCTTCAGGTATATACTCAGCACTGGCATGTAGTCTCTCCCGCTGTATTTCATTTACATTTCCAGTCGCACCCTCTAATATTGGACTTTAGGATACCCATTCCCGGCTCTGCAGTACTCACACCTCCAGTTGCATCTTCAGTACTGTCATCCGGTAGCATTCTCACCCACATGAGTTGTCCCATTCATAGCACCTTTTTGGCACTTTTGACACTCATGTTGTTCTTCATCCCCCTTTAGGGATGGGAGTACCGATAGTCTTTCATCATGTTGCAGATCAACCACATACTTCTTCTCCTCATTTTTCTAGCTTCCCATATGGACTCCCAGATCATCGCTTCATGGTTACGTTCTTTTTACCTGCACCTCCGCAGGATCACGAACCCACCATTTCATCCACCATCAGTTTTCCCACCTACGAACCTATCTCCATTTCACCTACCTCATACAAAAACTCGCCAATGGGGCCCCCACCCTTCATCAGTTTTTGAAGAAATTTATGCCCTCCCTGGGGAACTCATTTCACACTGGGGCACCCGTTTCTGTATTTGTACATCTTTCCCCAATTTATTCATTATTTATTGTACAAACGCCTTTATTTTCCGTTATTCACTTTTGTCGTCACCGTTGGCGACTTGCTTTCCTTTTGGCTACATGCAACCCATGTCACCTTTGGTTGGAGCATTACTTCTCATTTACCCCCACCGACATCGTCTATATCTTCAGAGTACTACCCCGGTCACTTACCTATACCCTCTGAATTTGTTCACCGTGTCCCGCCTCTGGCACAACTTATCCTCGGTCTTGGCGTCCCCCTGACACTCAACGTTGTCACATGGTTGTGGCCACTGTTTGTCTCATACATTCTCCAACCAAGGGAAGTCTTGAGTCTTCCCACTTCTTGACTTCGTCCATGTACCTCTGTCACTTCCTCACCACAGTAGATTTCGTGAAACACTTTGCTTCTGGGAGTCGCGTCCTCCTTTTGTTGACATCAGCACACTTTTCCAAAAGGGCGACAGTATATTGATTCTCATTTTCCATTCAATGAGAGATCTCGGACGGCATAGGGGGAAACACCATTGCTCCCTGATGTTGTTGACCCCCATAACATTCGACACCAACACTTTCTCATGTTGCGGTGGGTCTTACTTTGCGACTATTGCAGTTTTTGTTATCAGTTGCCGAAGACCTCTGAACTTTGTAGGGCCACCAATGCCCACATCACTGTCGCTGTTTACTTCCGTGACCATTACCGATGGTTCAGAGTATGTTCCTTTGTAGAATTGTCTTATGCCTTTATCATTCCACCCCCGAGGGCGCTGCAGTGGTCTACATCAACATTTCCGTCATCTTTTTTCAGAGTTACATCATACGAGCATGGGGCATGCCCGCCTCGTTTGTACACAGTTGTATATTGTTACGCATCTTGTAGAAGGTCGGGTTCTACAGGTTCCTTTCTTCTCCAAAGGATTGCTCTACACGGTCCCACTCTTGCTCTCCCTTACAACACCATTCTCAGTCAAAGAAACATTGATGGATTTCGGCTATACGTTTTTCTCCTAACCTAATCCATCAGGGGGCATCTGTTATCACTAAAATTTCATCCGCACATGGTGACAATAACTCCGCATCATCAAAACAGAAAAAGTCATTCATGGCACAAGATTAATTCCTCAGCATTACAAAAGGGTCAAAAAACTATACAAATGACCAAAAATTTGAAAGGCGCTTTACATCATCTGGGTGCACGCGCGTATGTGCGTAACAGAAACGTACAAAGCGCGCATATGTGCACAAGGCGTGGTTGTTGGGCAAAAAACCCGCGCGCCTGCTAAACGACACATTTATTGAAATTGGTCGGCCTCCCAACCACTAATGGATTAGATCCCAGGCCGATTTGACACCAAATCCGAGCTCAATCCTCATGGTGGGCTGGTCAAAGACCTAATTGAGCCCTAAAGAGCCCCTTTTCACATTCAAAAGAGGTTACATAATATCCCAATGCTGGGCTATAAAAAGCCATGAATAACCACCATTTTCTCAAGGAATTCTATGCATTGTTATGCTGCCAAGATTGTTAAAGACTCATTCTTTGACAAGAACATATAGGCATCATTTCACAAAAGAGTTTTCCACCCCTCTCTTGAGTGGATAATCTTGGAGTTATTTCACCCACATTTTCATCTTTTCATTGTAAGGAGAGCAATCAAGTGAGGGCCTCAAGAGCCTTCCATTGGAGAAAGAAGGGACCCAAGTCCCCTTTCTTCTTTGTGCCTTTGGATTTCATCAATAGATCAGCTTATACATTGGTGATATTGGTCCATTTGTACTCATTTTTCATTTGTTTTATATGCTTGTAGTTTTTGTTTGTTTTAGTTTAATTCTTGTTTATTGCTTTGCTTTGTCTTCTCTAACCCTTTCCTTTCACAGATGTCATGCCTAGCAGAACCCAACTGGGCATGTAAGCACTCTTAATTTGCTCACCTAGTGACGAACTGGGTGCAAACAATAACCTTGCTCTAGATAGCAGTAACCTACTGTTGGAATGCACATTGCTTCTACGACCTTTTCATATTCTCAACAATAGTAAGTAGATTCAACTATTCTTGTATGCTAGACACCTGTTGCTTCGCCTCCTAGAGCTATGCCTCTAGTTTCCTCAGCTCTAGATATTTTGCAAGGCGCTCATAGGTCTGCACACTTCGATCACTTAATTGCTTACACTATGAGGTGAGTTCCCTAATTATTTCCACTGCGTTCCTGGCAACTTCTTCCCTCTAATCGTGCACTTCATGTGGAGTGCTCGACACTACTTGGATTTCTAGTTCCATGAACCTTGCTTGAAGTTGTTGAATGGCTTTAGCGAGCTTCCCCACTTGCATATCAGTGGACTCTTCTTCCTCTTGCACCAAGCCTGACACAAAGTGAAGTTCTCTAGTCACTACCTCTTTAACCACAGTCTTCTCTGCAAGCAGCTGGTCTTTTTCCTTTTGCATCTTTTCTTTGTCCTCTTCGAACTTCACTCTAATTTCATATTTCTCTTGTTGCGCAACTCGAAGTTTCTCTAAGGCCTCCTCATTTTCTTGCTTCAAGGCCTCTGTGTCCTTCTCCTTTTCTTCTTGGACTTGACAAAGTCGAGCCTTGATTGCATCTACTAGCCTTCATAATTGGGTGGGCTCATCCCCCAATTCTAGAATTTATGATGACAACAATGTGTAATAGACACTGTGTGGCTCGAGTAGATGGCTTGTTGTATGTCTCTAAGCTCCTCTATTCTGTCATACAATGTTTATTTCTTTGCTTCATATCTCAAGAAGATATCTTCTAAAGCATCTTCTATGGCTGTAAGGATGAGATCTACATCATCCACTATGAGCACATTCTTCGACTGAGGCTTATTGGCTCAGGTCTTCTTTCTGGTTGAGGGTGTTTGCAGAGAAACCTTCCTTTTGTTCGATATCTTGGCCTCTGTAAGGGGATCCTTTGGCAGTTTCACTTCACCTTTTTCTTGCTTTTCTCCTTCTTCCCCCCATCTGTTATGGCACAGTCTCAATGGTCCAACAACGATCTTTCCATCAATAACTATGTTTCTAGCTGTTTTGGAGTGTCATCCTAACGGTCGGGACACCTCCAACGGTCATATAGATTCACCGTGGTGAAGTCTCATTCTGCGCGGTTATGCTATTCCGGTGAGGTTCAAGTTCTGCAAGCCTGCCTTCTACGAAGTCTTCTCTAGAACTTCCTCTAGTTTTTCTAACTTTGTTTTCTTCTTACTAAGCTTTCTTGCCTTTGTTCCTATTGATCTGAGTCTCTGGATTCCTCTTTCCATTTTTATTCTTACTTTCTCTTAGTGTAGTAACTTCGTACTACTAATGTTCTTCCAAAGGGTTCAAAGGTAATACCTCTTCTCTTACTATTGCTGGGGTGAATGCACTTCTTTCCTACATGGACAGGTTCTTTAAGCCTTCTTGTGTTATTTCAACTTCGACAACTAATTCTATGGCCCTTTGTTGCTTTGACTTATCCTCTTTTTCTTCTATTAGTCGAGCTATTTTTCTGGCTATGAAGTCCCTTAATTCTTGATTTTCTATGCTGTAGCTTCCTCCTCTTCTTTCCTTCTAATATGGTCCTTCTCAATCCAAGTCTTTCCTAACAAAAGAGAAAAAGGGTCATTGTTATCAACAAACTTAATGACTTCAAATTCTTCTTCAATTGATGTTTCATTGGAAATCATAGGTACATTAGTAAATCTTCCACATAGGGTTATCATATTTCCTTTAAACAAGCCTATCTTTCCCAATGAAGGTATCATAGCAGGCTTTCCCAAAATTTCCCAAGTTCTTTCTGGCATAATATTCACGTGTGTTTGTTCATCCAATACACAGTCTATGTCAAAGTCTCCTATTCTTGTTTCTATGCACTATTTTTCTTTTAATATCCCGATTAAACTGATGTCTCTTTGATCATTGAGTGTTTCTTTCAGCTGTAATAACATAGTCTCTGTTTATTTCTGGTTTTCTAACATATCCTTAGTCTCTTGTCCTGATTTATAGTTTTCTTGTCTCATGTTCATCTTTTCAACTTTAGAAATCATCTTTGGGCAATCCTCAACCTCATGAACAATAGATTTACAACAAAGAAAAATAGGACCTATACTAGGTCATTCCTTAGCAATATGTCCTGATCTTCTACAATTATAACATAGTGTCAATCCTCTCTTTCTTTTAAATGATCCCCAACCTTTCCTGTACTGTGCACTGGGATCACAGTGATGGGCCTGCAATCTGCAAAAATTCTTTCTAGGTTCCTGCATCCACTTGTCAGTCCAAAAACTCTTTTTATGCATAGGAATAACATATCTTTCACTATCTCTATCAAATTTATTCATATCCATTCTTTCTTCTAATTGTTCCCTAGTTTTCAGACTAGGACAAAATTTATCAAACATACCTAGATTCATACTTTCAAAGAAAAACTTTCCACTTATCTTACCTTTACCAGAGAAAAAAGCTTTAAGATCTTACCTCTTTTCTTCAGATCGGGTTTCTTTCTTAGCACAGAGCTTTGCAAGACAAGTATAATACTACGCAATATAGCAACAAATCTACGCACATAGATTTCTCTTTTCTTTAGTTCCCAACAATCATAGTTTTAGGTCCCGACAACGAAACCATTTGTTGGCACAGGGGTAGACCCCTGGTTCAATGTTTCAACAACGCACCAACAAAAAGCTAAGTATCGACCCTTTCGGCAACACATGTGAAGCAGATGAAGTCTCACCTGAGGTAGAGGCAGGGGGAGTTGTAGGACTCATGTGTCTACAACCAAGACGAGACACAAATCTCTGATTACAAAACTTAACAAAGTGCTTAGCCAATAACATGCATTAGTTCTTAAACCTTGTTCACATCTCAGGTTAAACCCTTATTACATATGAACACATTAATAATCAATATTAATCACATCCAATCATTTAGCACATAGCATCAACTCAGATCTAGAAGTCATCATACATAAGCACTAAACATCGATAGATCTATCTATCATACATCTAGATCAATGCACTAAACAAATAAATACATAAAAAAACATGAACAACGCTGAATAAATCACATCAACACAATATATACGTGGTCCACCCCAGTGTGGGGATACGTCCACCAACTCTTCTTCTACTTTATTAGTCTTCAAGATTTCTACATTCTTCTGCTCATGTGAACAAAGCCACAGAGCTTAGCTCCACACTAGACATGTGATATATGCACAACGCACTAGATCCACCTTCCTCCAAAACCAATTCAAGACACAGATCCATTTCCTCAATAACACAAAGACTTACATACAATGTATGTGCACTAAGAAACTTACACCTTTCTTGCACTAAGCCGATTACAAGAAACTACTTCTTACATCGCTTATCTATCTATTTATACATTACAAAAAGACCTAAACATGGGTAAACCCATGGGCCGATATCCCATACCCGTTACATAAACCCTAATAACTCAAAAATCCAGCAAAACAAGTGAGATCCCATGATCTCAGCTCCTCTGTGCTCCATCTTCGGCCATTCTATCGAAGTCCCAAAAATGGTCAAACATCACCAATGTTCTCTCAAAAATTGGTCGAGGCCCGACACCCGTATATCTGTGCCAAGTATTTAGTGTAAAGGGTATGTGGTATAGTCATATGCCAATATGATGGGGGTTAGTGCATATGTAATAACCACGCTCACCAAAGTATGAGGAGTCATATGCAAATGACCGCATGGTGTGCGTCGGGGGCTGGGGCCTAGTCCCGACCCTATTCTTTTCTTGAATTACAACAAATAAAGTTTAAATAATTTATTAAAACTATATTTTACAAGGACCAATGTGGGTGGGCTGGTAGCTCGGCCTTGCCAAAATACTCGCCACCCAGACCGGAGGTCACGGGTTCGACTCCTATGGAGTCCAAACAACTTTTTCCAAACAAACTATCCAATGGAGGGGTGCCACATGGCAACCCAATACTGGGAAACGTGACACCATGCTATTCTCCATCAAAGATCCACGTGTCAATAGATAACTTGATTACCTGTCTGCCCAATCAACATGCCCATGTACCTGCCACGTCAGCCCGTGCCATGTGTCACCCTTGTAGTGGTTCCATGTGTCAGAAAATGACTCATCCACATTTTTTCCACCTTCCATGTTACTATACAGTCGTATGGACTATACTGTCAGCTTCCACGTCAGCACTGTACGGACTGTACAGTCATCAAAATTTTGCATGTTTGGCAAAACGAATAGACCGCGATATATTTTTCATACGACATATGTTTGAGCCTGTTCAAGTTGCGTTGGGTTCATATCGACAAGACCTATGCACACGTCCGTTTTGAAGCCATTCTGAGCATTTTGAGTTTAGGCCTTCCTGGACCCATTTTGGTCCCTAGATCCATTCTGGATCACATTGCAATAGAGAGGATTTTTACGTTGTATGGAATATGTGATTACACCACACATGATTATCCAGGCTTAAGAGTTTTATTTGGTAATTAACATGTTTATTTATTTTTTTATATACGTAACAATATTTATTTTCATATTTAATTCGTTGTGATTGACATTCTATTCTTAAACGCTAACTTGTTATGTATACAATAATTTTGGAGGTCTTGTAAGTAAAGGATATCATCGATGTAAATGTTTTGGACCTTCTCTGAAGGCTAGGTGGTCCAACCACCTATGAAATGCAGTGTATGACTACTCGAGGGTATTCCTCCTAGAATAATACCTTTATAGAAGAGCAACATTTTATTTCAATGGTAAACTAGAGAGAACCCAAAGGCCTAAAATAATGACACCAAAATAATGGCTTGGAGAATATGAGAGAGAGAAGGAGAAAGAGATTACATAAATTTTCGATTCAAATGGGGAGCCTATGTTCGATGATCCAAAATTCTTTGACACCTATGTTGAGAAATTTCCCGTTGGGATGAAAAGGAAAACTATATTTTATGAGGTCCTCTATTGGGAGCATCTTAAGATTGCCCGCTTACTATATCTGATGCATATATTTAAAAATATTTCATCTTCTTTATGGAGGCACATATCATTGAAATAAAGTGACACATTGGTTGTGAGGAGAGATCTTATTTCTTCAAAAACTAAAAAGAAACATTGTCCAAGACAAGAAAGTAGAGGAGAGGCTGGTCCCTCTTGGTCTTTCAAAGAAGGTGACATCCCATGGATTTTGAAGAAAGAATATCTTTTTTTGGAAAATGACGTTATATTGGGTGTGAAGGTGCCTTTTTTATATGGGTATTCCATACAGCATTTCTTCACGCGTCAAGACCATTTGTTGGGGTTGAAATCACATGACCATTTGAACCTTCTAAAGGTATGGTGTATGTCAAAAATATGATTTTATTATTTATAATTTTTATTTTTATGCCATGGGATAAAAAATAAAAAACAATTGTGTGTTTACTTTGTAGTGTCATTATCCTTTTCTTGTGTGTGGACGTGTGAACCATGAATTCCCCCATGACGTAAGGAGTGCCATATCTAAATTATCTTGACTTTTATGTTGGATCACATCAAAGGAGATTCATATGGCTATAATTCGATGGTAGCATCAAGAGATAACTGAGATTGTTTGTATGTTTGAGAAGGTACTACTGCAGAGTTTCATGGAATTATAGGTTCATCTTCTAATTCACCTAGTAGATGAGGTTGACTTAGTCAGGGTGGTCTCCTGTAGTTGGATTGTTTTTTAGAGAGGTACATGAATAAATTTAAAAGATTTGTTCATCAAAGGGAAAAACCCAAGGGTTCTATGGTAGAGGGGTATATGAGTCTTTCTATTATTCCAGTGAGTACATCCAATATATCGATAACACATTGGGTGTAGTGATTTGGGACGAAGAAAAGGATGAAGACAAAAGAGAAGGGGAGATTGTCCAAATGAATGAAAAAATGCGCTTGATACATATTAAGTGACTTATCGTTTGGCAAATTTCTACATAGTAACTATTCATGTTTGTTGTTGGGAAAAACACCCTACAGACTAGCAAAATAGAGTTCAGACTTTGCATGCAGATTCGACCGAATAGAAACTACCTTCTACCTACATCCCTAGATTTAAATCCCATTTTCTCAGTAAATGCATGGAAAGGATCACCTAAATTATTACTGGCGTTTGATGTCAATCCTCTGTTGTGCTTGATTACTTGTTTACGATGCTCCTTCCAAAGATGACCTGCACTCAAGAAAAACAACAACTATCCATGCATGCTACTTCTATACTCAAGGGTTAGAAATCAAACATAAACTAATCAAACCATAGACAGTTCATGAATTGGGACGGGAAAATCATTCTTTTTATTACTTAAAGTGAGTCAACTTACAAAAATTGAGACCGGCCATCGATCCTTGAACCTGATCCTGGGCTCCTCTTCTTCTGTCCTTCAACTACTTTGCGTTAAATCTCCTATGGCATGAGGAAAGGCTAAAGGATTGGGACAATGGAATATGTAAATGGGCAGAGTTTCTTCACTATATTTTTTCCTCTTTCAAATGGTACCCCTACCCCTTCTTTTATAGGCTAGAAGGAGCTAGGGTTCTGGACGAACCCTCGGCCATGCATGGCCGGGAGTTTCAGTTAACTCAACCATAGATTTTTGTTCCATCGACAACTTTCCTTTTTTTGTGATTTTGTAGGTACACGTGGGCTATCGTGAGCTAGCCATCATGTACACGCATGCAGTAATGGGTTAGGGCATGTGGGTCTTTACACAAGAGGATTTTCAAAGAGTTGTTCAGCAGAGTTTTGGCAAAGAAGGGAAATGAGTTGGCCTGATGCCAGGTAAGCATATGTGGTGCAATTTAGGGTTATAACAGATGCCCCCTAATGTGTGTGGTCAGAAGAGCATCTGATGGCTGAAATACATTACCAATCTTTACTGATGTGTCGAACGAGTGAACCCAAGGATCAGGAACCAGGAGGTGTCGTCTGCAAAATAACAAATGTCTCACTAATGTGGGCATACCCATGCTCGGGATAAAATAGAACAATGGCTACCAATCAAATACACTGTATATCCATGTTAAATAACTATAAAGAGTAGTCATGAACAATACATAGCGGAGCTACATCTCAAAATCAGAAAGATATGCATGTAGAGTATCCATCTTCCAGA
>ML808415.1:12572-56869 GCA_009831015.1 Picea engelmannii
TGTCCTAAATACCTTATTAAATTTATTCCTAATTAAATTTTGGTTGGAAAAACCTTGAACAAAATGTCCAAGATAAAGCATTTTTGCATAGTGGATTGGTGATTGGCCAATGCAAATATTCCAAAACCTATACAAGAATATAGATACTTAATAATCGTGCAATTATATTTTGACTTTCACATTTACAATCTCAAAATCAATTTCACAAAATGTGAAAGTTGATGTGCATAGCTCTTGTACATCACCTAAGATGTATTGAGTTCAAAATCCATAGAGACATTGAATAATTGCAAGCACATTCTAAAATTGTTTTATATGAGAAAGTGCCCTCCCAAAAGACATGGACCCTCTGTACCTTGTTGTTTTAACCCGTGGATTAACTTTGGTTGGATCTTGGAAGGGTCAGCAAACATTTTTCAATAGAGTTGAGCCCTTTATTCCCTATCTTAATAAGATCGAGTATTCCATTTGATATGATTATATAAGAGATGAGATTAAATTTCTCATTTTATGAAGAAAGAGGTGCATAATTGATGTTTAAAGATGTCATGATAGTCATCACCATTCTAAGACGAGCACAGTTCACACAGCTATCTCTTACACAAATCATAAAAGAAATATTTTAGAAAACTATAAATAATTGTAGATAGTGCACATTATAAACTATTTGCTTGGATTGCGTGTCATCCTAAAAGATTGCATTTGGAATTATACACACTTTGACTATTCAATGAAAAAAATTAGTTATTTCTTTGAGTGTATAAAAATAATCCTTTCTAAAACCTTGAAAATTCACACCTTGAAATCAATACATGACATGAGCGGATTGCATTTGGAATTATACACACTTTGACCATTGAATGAAAAAAATTAGTCATTTCTCTGAGTGTATAAAAAGAATCCTTTCTAAAACCTTGAAAAATCACACCTTGAAATCAATACATGACATGAGCGGGTAACTAGATGGTAGCAACAATCCATGTTTTTGGAAAATGGCACCAAACACTCGGTTCCAACTTCTATGGTACTAACATCGCTTGATGGTTCACACACTAGTATACTCTAAGGTTGCATGGAATCTTGAAACATCACTCACTTAGTGCCAAATATTGAGATTTTCTGGAACATCATGGATGAACATGATGTGCATTATTTTGGGAACTAAAGTGAAACAGTTTTACTCTCCCAAAATACCATTTATCCTTTAGGAAATATTTACTTTATTTACTTTAATCGGGCAATTTTTGGAAATTGATTTCCCATCTAGGGATTTACCTTTTACTTACAATGGATTTTGTTTTTCTTATTATGTACATTTATGTTGGTTAGTTTGGGATTTCCATTAAGTGTATGATTTGTAGTTTGTCCATTTTAGAAACAAGCATCAAATGGACTTTCTCTCTCTACAATAGTAAGTATAAGTATTTGTTTGTACTTGTGAATGAATCCACACATGTTTCAATGTAATCTAGTAGAGAGAAAGCTTCTCATTGTTTTATTATAGACCTCAAAATAATAAAGATAAACTTCATGATTCAATAATAATGAAATGCAATATTTTCCACCCTTTCATTTAGTAGTTTGCATATCAATATGGTTACATTTTAATTGATCTTGAGCATCCTAACTCTCAACCCCAATCTTGTATACCTTGTATGGTGATGTTTATAGATGTGTAATGGATGCATTTTGAATATCTATACCCAATTTCATTAGATTTGGATTAAATCCTATCCAAGCTCCTTAATTCATTAGATTTGGATTAAATCCTATCTAAGCCCCTTAAAACAGGAGCCAAAATCAATCTTTCTAAAGTTCAAAATTAGGTTTCCTAAATTACAAAATCTAGTTCCAAAAGTTCCAATATTGAATTCTAAAATTTAACTTTTGGATTTGATCTTGGCACTTTTGGAACTAGATTTTCCACTTTCAGAACTCAAGGACATAAGTGTCCATTCACTTAGAAACATATTTATCATACCAATAATAACAATCTCACAAAAGAGAGGTTGAAGATAGCTAATGCCAATTAGTGTGTTCCTCAATGAATATGTATAACTACAAACAACTTGTGAATGATTTTTCTTGGTTTCCACTGTAACACTAACTTTGATCCGAATTGGCTCTTTGTCAAACCTTTTTGTACATTTTGTAATAAGCATGTCCTTATTTCGTTTTATTTTATTTTTTCTTTTGGAAAAATTGGAAGGGGAAACGAACCATTATGATGGTTGGCATTCCAAAGGAATCCCATTAAAAATAAAAGTTTTAGTGATCAAGGAGGGGATAAGTGAGATGCAAGGATAATTGGGGAGAATAGTGATAGAAATGAAATCTCAAAGAGGGAAACCTGCTTGAATTTTGGTGAACGAAGGAACCAAGGAGACTGACCATGTTGAGAAAAGGTTCCTCTAAGACATGGTAATCTATAATTTTGGTATTCACAATGAGTAACAATACACAATATGTGTATAGCTCACCTCTCTATAATTATCTCTTGAGGTTAATAAAATGTCCAATAAATGTTGGATTTCTTAGGTCAAATATGCCCTTAGTGTGTTCAATTGTTATGTGATTGTGGATTGGTATCTCCTTTAATTTGCGTCATTTTTATTTGAATGATCAGAGTTGGTTAACTATACAATACCACCATTTTCTTGCTAGAATTCACTACATAATTACATTTTTCCATTCACTATTTAATTAAATCTATTAGTAGTAACACACCATGAACCTACTCAACATAACAACACTACCATGAATTCATGAACATTGGTGTATTGCATTTCATTAATTAACCACATGATACAACATATTGTCTTTAATCACCTCCCTGAATAAGTCATTGGTGGCATTGATTTTCCTTATGAATTAAATGTGGGTGGAACCCCAATCCAACCAACCTTGTGTTGAATCACTAGTATGTGTATATACTACATTCCATGTTTGGTGGATGGTATGGTGTTATTAAATTGTGTATATATTAGCTTCTTAAATATTATATAACTCATACCATTGATGCATCATTGTATTGGAAGAAAATTCAAACCATATGTTGAGGGTCGAGTCTATCTATTGTACATAAAAAAAATAGTTTGAGAAGTTAAAACTCAACCTAAATCTCATCCAATAAATACATCCACAAAGCATGCATTTGATGTGCGTTGAATTGAGGTAATTTTTTATGGGTAGAACCTCCTTGGTCCTCAACAACTTGGCCCTTTCCTATATCCATAGCCTGACTTGTTTAACCTTTGTTCTATTTTAGAAAATATCAACTATGTTCACCAAAGCATATGTTCACCAAAGCACAAGTTCTACAGATTTGGTAAATTGTGAAAGTATGAAGATTGCAATAACTATATGCGTTATTTTTTGTTTATAAAATATCAAGAAGATGATAATTTTGATACATTTTTGCTATATTGTTGATTGACTTGAAGAACTAGAGAGGTCAAGGTTATATTTTTGAAATATTTATTCTCTAAGAATGTTGGCACAACCAAAGGTAGTGGCTAAGGATGTTAGATATTCATATCATACTTCAAATTTCAATAGATGCTTGTAGATTGGATCTGATCCCTTACACAAAAAACCAAATTGAATTCCACAAAATATATGTGTTGACAAAACAAATGGGCCACGAGCCTACCATTTACAGATCATTTGGTATAAAAGAAGGTTCTAAAGACTTGGAGAACACCTACATGTTAAACACCCACAATTAGTACAAAAGTAGTGGACAAACATTGATTTTAGTCCTAAAGAGAATAAGAGCACCATCAATAGCAAGGAGTCCTTATGAGGAACATGAAAAGGAAGATTCAGAGGTCATATTTTCTTGGCTAGAGTAGAGCATTGCGACATTGATAGAATTAGTGATGGAGCTATTGGTGATGAAATATAGGGAAGAAAACTCAACAGAAACTAAGCATGAAGAAGAGAAGGCACACAAAGAAGAGCAGCCCATGTGCAATGATTTGGGTAAAAACCATTAGCTTTATGCATCTTCTCATATTCCTTTTAAAGTTAAATAAAAACGTGAAATACCCATGTATGATGAACAAACTAATGCTAAAGTCTTGGATAGTTGGTCAATGTTTTTTTAAGCGAAATTTTGTCAATTTGACTAAATTTTGAATTTTTTGAATAAATTTAGACCAAGTGTTTTCATTTTTTCATTAAAAATAAAAACTTGTAGCCTAATTTATTATTATAGTTATTCATACACTTATATTTTGCACCTAAATATAAACATTTTCCATGAACATATAATACATTTTCTTAATATTTTCACCAAATCAATGATTATGCATCCCAAATTTTTGGGAATATTCACTACATACGGATGATTAGTTAATAAAAACTAATATTAGGATAACCATGAATTTTCAATTGAAGTCATGTAAATTTATGTAGGAAAAGAAAATAATTTTAATAGGTTACCTGTATTATTTTTTTCACTTCTTTCAACATATAGGTGGTATATCATGTTGTGTATTAGTAAATGTTTTCCATGTATTTCTAAAGATATTTTCCATTGCTATTTCTTTTTGTTGTAAGTTCCCTTTAATTGATATGAAAGTTTGTCTTTTCTCTAAATATTCTACTATGAGATTGTTTTGTTCATTATTGTCAATGATGCACATGTGACACTAATGGAATGGTGTTGTTGCCAAATTTTAAAGGTAGTAAAATGAAATCAATTGGTTATTGCTTAAGATAAATAATATATCTTTTTTTACAAATATGGTTTGATCACCAAATGGTTTGATAAGTTATGACTTATGTGCTTTGAAAAAAAAACATTGTAGCTAGTTGAAACAATTGGTAGTTTACTTTGGTCTTTATCAAATCCAAGAAACACGGAAGAATTCTTTTTCTAGTTTCAAGATGACCAAACATACTCTAATATGGTGGGAGATTTATGTGGATGCACCGAGGATAGACAAGAATCCCATGGCTATGAAATGGGATGACTTCAAGGTAGTACTTAAGTCACAATTATATCCCAATGGCTACAAAGAGGAGAAACTCATGAAGTGGAAGTACCTTCAATAAGAATAGGGACAAGGAGTGAAAGAATACACTTATGAGTTCATGAGGTAGGCCACCAGGTTGGGTATCTGTTTAGAAGATCCAAGAGTGGTGGTGAAGTACCTTGGAGGACTTTTCATTCATATCCGAAGATAATTACAGCTTCATGGTGTGAAAAGCATAGATGAGAAGAGAAAGAAGGGTATCTAAATTGATTTGGACTCCAAGAAAGGGAAGAAATTGTTAGGGTCCTACCCTAACCCCCTCACCTATATAATTTAATAATGTTTGACGCCACCTTCCTTGAATAAGGACTATTAAATAGTTAGTTAATAGTCACTCGTAAAAAATGGTCATTTTTATTAATAAGGCCCGAATTAGTTGGTCATCCCTCATTATAAGGGGCCCATAGGTAGTTAATATTATCTATGGATAGCTATATATTGAGTAGAAGGTTATGTACTTTTTTTTCAATAATTGTTATTGTTTTTAGAACATTTTTCTTTGAGGTTTCCCCCTTGAAGAAGCAAGTGAACATAGCTCTCTATTTTTAATGTTTTATCTCTCTATTCTCTTGTATTCTAGGGTTTCACACTCTATTTTATGTAATTTATCTAAAATTTTGGGGTTAAGTAAAATACAAGTAGGATCAAAGCTCTTTCTTGGGTATTAAGTGGGAGAATATTTTGGAACATAGTGGGAATTTTATTTATTTTTGGTGATTTTTTACAAAAAAAGTGAGGGTGAAAACGTTCAAGTCAACTTCTGGAACTTTCTTTGAGGAATTATGAGAATCTATTTCAAGAAATGAATTCCTATAAAAAAAAGTACCCAATTAAAAAAACAAATTGTCCAAAATGTAGTCCAGGAAGTGGACATATCATTGATTTAAAATCATCCTTTTTTTAGGTTTTTTTTTTCGTAGAAAAGATGTGAGTTTCACATATTGGATATATTTGATAGAGTTCACATATTTCACTCAAGAAAGTGGCAAAAGATCCATAGAAATTGTGGAATTTGATAATTATGTTCATAATGTCCAATCTAAGAAGTATATCATAATTTGTGATCATTTTACATTTTCGACATCAAACCATACCTTGCACAAGTTATTTTCTGGCGATTTTAAGAGATTTTCCAAGGGTTAGAAAGTTCATAAATTTCAAATTTTTTTAAAGATGTGTTCCAACGTATTTCAATAATATGGTCATATATCATTCAATGGGTAAAAATATGGTAGGGGAAGAATACACTCATGAAATACAAGAGGAATCACATTTTTGGAAACCATTGTAAACCTTGTTGGTACCCCTTCATGTAGTCCCACATCAAATATTATCTGTATATGGAATATCACTTCCACATACCCTTGGGTATATAATAATACCCCTAGGTATACCTGAAATGAAAATTAAATAAGTTAATCGGTCATCTTGTTGTTATAGTGCACTAAGAACAACACTTGGGGAGATCACTCTCTAGTACCTAGGTACTCAAGTAGTATGGCTAAGGGAATGATAAAGCCTCCTTAGTTATCACCCTATGATATTTTTTCAAGTACTATTGTTGGACCTAGCATGTGTATTAGAGAGTTATAGCACTCAACACTCCCTTGTGCTCAGGACCCAATAACTTTTTCCAGTGAACTCACCCATGAAGGATAATACCTATAAACCACCTCATACTTCCCCAGAAAACATGACCACTCATTATAGTACAAAAAGGTTTGGATTAGTGGAAGTTCATATTAATATAATTCAGGAGAACATAAATGGGTTGAATGATAAGTTTTATAATAATCTAGATGAGTGGTTGGATAAGAATCTATATGAGAAGTTACAACATAACCTAGCCAAATTCGAAAATATGTTGATTGAGAAATTGATGAGAATTATAACACAGGGAATACTGGAAGAACACCACTAGACTACACAACACAATGATCCACATCAGGAAGAAACCTATAACACAAGACTATTTAGCCACCCACAACCCTCTTTTGGTCTGCACAACAATAGAGCAATGGATAATAACATTTGGCACCATTCTCCTAAGGTGTTCTTGATAAATTTTGATGGTTCTAACCCATCAGGATAGGTCACCTAGATGTAAAATTACTTCTCCCTCCAAGGCATTACTGATGACATGATAAAACTTAGAGTGGGGGTCCTGTATCTAGACCCATAATGATGGAAATGGTGGGAATGGCATAAAAGGGCCTATGGGGGATATATCTCATGGAGTTGATTTGTTAAAGCTATCTATGCACATTTTGAGAGAGCTACTCACTATTTGTTGTAGCTTACCAAGTTAGTCCAAACAAGATTATATATCACATAATTTATGGTATCCATTGAGCAATTAACCATATGTACAGAGAACTTAACATATTATTTCCATAAAGAATGTTTCATTAGTGACCTCAAGGAGGAGATCATAGTAAAAGTTAGAATTATGAATCCTACTACATGGTTGGAAGTGACTCAAAGGTCCCTAGAAGCAGATACAGTGATCAATGTACAAACAAAAAAACAAACCTTCATTCCTCTCACTTATTCTCCCCAGGGTACTTCCCCAAACACAATTCCTAATCATTCCTTGAAAGTACAAAGATTGTCTCCAATAGAAATGGAATATTGCCAAAGACATGGGCTCTACTATAATTGTGATGAAAAATAAGCCCTGGGTCATTAATGTAAAGAAAACATTACTATTCCAAATAAATATGACCACGCAGGCCTTAACCAAAGACATCAGTACCGAAGAGACACTAGATTTATAGGTTGAAGACACCAACACTCAAAATCAGGTGGATAATGAATCTCCATTCTCTCATGAAGAAACACTCATATCCCTACATTCATTATCAAGCATGTCAACTCCACAAACCTTGAAACTCATGGGTTACATCAAGCACCAAAAATTCATAGTCGTAGTTTGTAGTGGAAGTACTCACAATTTCATCACAAGAGAGTGGTAGAAGAAACCCATTGCTTTGTACATTTTATGCACAAATTTAAAATTATGATCATTAACAGAGGTATGATGAAATGGAGGGGTGTATGTTAAAATGTCAAACTCTAAATGGGATAGTCTTATCTCAAAACCCATACATTTCCCATCAATATGGGTGGTTGCAATATAGTATTGGGGGGGGAATGGTTATGCACATTGGTAAAAATCACCATGGATTTCAAAGACCTCTATATGAGTTTCACTGAATAGGGTCATGTACACACCCTTCGAGGGCTTCAAGTAGGCTCTCCTGAAATAGTTATCTCTCATTGTATGGAGAATTGATTAAAGAAATTCCACTATGGCATTATTGTCCAATTTAATGCCATATAGGTTATGGATAACTTGACATAAGAAATCCACCCAAAATTGTAGCTATTCAATGAAAAACATCATTAGGTATTTGAGACACTAAAGGGTTTACCCCCTTCTCAAGGAGAGCATGATCATGGCATTCCCTTGATTCTAGGAAGCCAACCACCAAATATTCATCCTTATCAACACCTTTTTGCAGAAAATAATTAAATTGAAATTGTCATTAATGAGATGTTGGAGGAATGGGTCATATGTCCCAGTACAAGCCCTTACTCATCACTAGTAGTCATGGTATTAAATAAGGAAGGAACTTGGTGCATGTTTCCTGATTTTCAGGATCTCATTAAGTTGATTATCGAGAACAAATTGTCCATCCCTATTATTGATGACCTCCTTGATCAACTTCATGGAGCAACATTTTTCACTAAGCTTAATCTATGTTCAGGATATCATCAAATCAAAATGAAAGAGGCATACATCCCAAAGACAACCTTCATAACAAATGAAGGTCATTGTGAGTTTCTAGTGATCCCTTTCAGCCTTTGCAATGCTCCATCCACTTCCAGAGCCTCATGAAGAAAATTTTCAAACCATTCCTACATAATTTTGTGTCAATATTCTTCGATGATATCTTGATCTATACTAAAGAATGAGAATGGCACATAGATCATGTTGATAAGTCCTTATAACTCTTAAGAGATAAAAAATTATTTGTGAAGAAATCCAAATTTTCTTTTGGGGCTCTTGAGGTTGAATATTTAGTTCACATTGAAAGTCAAGAGGGAGTATGATTTGATCCCAATAAAGTGGTGGCTATACAATATTGGCTATGTCCCAAAACATTGAAGAGATTGAGGGGATTATTAGGACTTATAGGCTGCTATAGGAAATCTATGAAAAATTATGGAAAAAGTGCAATACCCCTAACTTCACTCCTTAAAAATAATTCCTTTGTTTGGAGAAAGGTAACAACGTAGGCCTTGACTGATTTAAAGGATTCCTTGTGAACTAATCTTGTATTAGAAATACCTAACTTAGTAACAATTTTGTCTTGGAATGTGATGTTGTAGGGAGATCTCTCATAGTAGTATCGATGCAAGAAGGATACCCCTTGAAACTCACTAGTAAACATTTGTGTGACAAAAATTTAGGAAAACCCACATATGAGAAGGAAATTATGGTTATTATTCATGAAGTTAATAATTTTCACCCATATCTCATAGGGAGGTGTATTGAAATCAATACCAACCATCACAATCTGAAGTACTTTCTTGAACAATGGTTTTGTTCACTCGAGAAACATAAATGGGTCACCAAGATGTTGGGGTATGATTATGAGATAATATATAAGAAGGGTAAAGAGAATGTTGTGGCTATTGAATTATATAGAAAATTTGAGGAGGAAGGGTCACTCATTGCCTTTTCATTACCAAGTTTAGGATGGCTCTAGGAGGCCTAGAAGGAATGGCTAGAAAATAGTACTTTAAGGAAGTACATCCAATATATTTAAGTCGATCCAAACCCACCTAAAAGTGACATGGAAACAAGATACATTACAGTATAAAGGGAAAATTGTCCTAGAAAAATATTCGGCCCTAAAATAATGAATATTAGAGGAGGTGCATTCATCATCGATAGTCATTCACTCTAGTTTTCATAAAACCTATGAAAGAATTAAGTGTTCAATATTTGAGGCCGACATGAAAATAGATATCCAATACTTCATATCATCTTGTGATGTTTTCCAAATAAACAAGGGAGAAATGTCTAATATACTAAGAGCATTGCAACAACTACCAATCCCAACACAAATTTGGGCAGGCATTTCAATGGATTTTATCATGGGACTCCCAAAAGAGAGCAACAAATTATTCACCATAGTGGTTTTCAATCGTCTTTGAAAATATACTCATATTTTCTTCCCTATATTTTCCTTTAACGCCTTCCTTAGTCACCCATGCCTTCATGGATAATATATTTAAGCTACATGGTATGCTCACTTCCATTTTCTTGGATCAAAATCCCTCATTTACTAGAACATTTGGTAGGATCTATTTAAACTTCAAGGTACATAGCTAAATATAATTACTTCATATCATCCTCAAATTGATGGTAAAAAATAAGTGGTCAAAAAGTTCCTAGAAACCTATTTGATATGTTTTTCTTATGAAAATATGCACCAATGGAAACAATGGATTCCCCTTTCCAAATGGTGGTACAACACTACTTATCATGGAGCCACCAAAATGATAACATATGAAGTTTTTTATGGCCAAAACCCCATATTAGTTTCATCCTATGTGCCCAAAACCCCTAAGGTTCATGCAATAGATAGAACACTTCACGCTACATAAGCCATTATCCATATCCTCAAGGACAACTTTGTTATGGTGCAAAATTGAATGAAACAAAAAGTTGATAAGATATATCTAAACTTTATTTTATTAAATTAGATCAAGTGTTTATTTACCTACAACCTTATAAAAAGACATCACTAAGAGATAAATTCCCCCATAAATTAGCTCCCAAGTACTATCATCCCTGTCAAATCATTCATTACATTTGTTAGGTAGCCTACATGTGGGATAGGGATTCTACCTTCTACGTGAGAGATCACAAATACTTCTTGGTCAAGGGTGGAAAGGTATACTTCATCAAATAACACCAAGAGAGAGAGAGAGAGAGAGAGAGAGAGAGAGAGAGAGAGAATAACTCCTCTAGAAACAAAACATGGACAAACAAAAACAAAACAATAAACCCTCATCAACAATGAAATGGTGGATATGGAAATAAAATGGAGGTCATCTGCTGCCATCTCCTTAATGGTCCATATTTTGGGGACCAAAATCCTTCAAATGGGGGCGTGTGATCTGAATTGGATCTTTGTTAAACCTTTTGTAAATTTTGTAATAAGAACATCCTTGTTTTATTTTTGTTTATTCTTTATTTTGGAAAAATTGGAATGGGAAACAAGTCATTGTGATGGTTGGACTTCCAAAGGAATCCAATTAAAAATTGAATGTTGTAGTGAGGAAGGATGAAACATGCAATATGCAAAGAGAAATCGAGAGAACAATGGTAGAAATGAAATCTATAAGAGGGAAACCTACTTGAATTTTGGTGGATTAAGGAGTCAAGGAGCCTGTCCATGCTGAGTGAAGATGTATCTGATCCATGACCATCTATAATTTTGGTATTGACAGTGAGTAACAATACATATTATGTGTATATCTCATCGCTTTGTAATTATCTTTTGAGATTAACAAAATCTCCAATAAATGTTGGCCTTCTAGGATTAAACCATTCTTATTGTGTTGAATTGTTTTGTGAATGTGGGATGGTATCTCCTTTGGTTTTTATTGTTGTTCTTTGAATTCTCAGAGTCATTAATAACTATACAATACCACAAATTTATTTCAAAAATCCACTTAATAATTACCTTTGTTTCCATTTGTTAGTTCAATTAAATGGCTTTTTAGTAATACACCTACAACCTTCTCAACACAACATCAATACCATGAATTCATGAATGCAATGTATTTTGTTTTCTTAAGTAACCACACATTACAACAAATTGTTTTTAATCACTCCCTGATTATATCATTGGTGGCAACGATTTTCCTTTTGAATTAAGTGTGGGTGAAACCCCAACCCAACCAACCTTATGTTGAATCGCTAGTATGCACTGTATAGACCACATTCCATATTGGGTGTATGTTATGGTGTTATTCAATAATGTATACATTGTATTTTTAAGTATTATATAGCTCAAACCGTTGATGCATCATTGTGCTGGAATAAAATCCAGACCATATGTTGAGGGTTGAGTCTCTTTATGGGGCAAAACGATTTCATTTGAGAACTTAAAACTCAACTTAAATCCCATCCAATGAAAACATCCATAAGGCATAAATTTCATGTGCATCAAATTGAGGTGAATTGCTATGAGTAGAGTTACCTTGGTCCTCGGTAAATGGCCCTTGCTGATATCAATAGGCTTATTTCTTTATCCTCTATTCTATTTCAAAAAAAAATCAACTATGTTCACTAGATTTCTATAGATTTGGTAAATTGTGAAAGATCAAAGATTGAAATAACCAGATCTATTACTTTTGATTCATAAAATATCAATAAGATGAGAATTTTGATCACTTTGTTGTTGTATTGTTATTTGGTTTGAATAATGAGAGACGTCAAAGTTATTTTTTTAAATCTCTATTCTTTGATAATGTTGGCACAACCAAAGGTAACAATGTTAAATATGCATAATTTACTTCAAATTGCAATACATGCTTGTAGTCCGGCGCTGATACCTTACATAGAAAACTAAATTGAATTATGAAAAAGATCCAAATAGAAAAAATGGATAGACCATGGGCCCACTATTTATAGACCTTTCACTTAATATATACTTCTCCAAATGGCCCACTATTACCTATAACTTCTCCTAAAAAAAACATAAATTTTATAGACCTTTCACTTAATATATACTTCTCCAAATGGCCCACTATTACCTATAACTTCTCCTAAAAAAACATAAATTTTATATAAAATCAACATCTTTAACTCTTAAATATTCTCCAAGTGGTCCGCATTTCTTGCAACCCTCCACAAAAGCATGCATTTTATATAAAAGTCGCCATATTGAAATTTTAAATATTATCCAACATTATGTTATGTTATCACTTGAACAAATAGATTCTCCTCCAAGGATAAATTTTATATCCTTACACTTTAATAATAATCTAATGAGAATACAGGCTGGAAAAATAATAGTAATACAAGTAACACTAGCTTTGACATGTGAATAAATATTACATTCTTCTTCAACCTAATGGTACGGTTTCCTCTTTCAATACTTTTCATGTATGCATTTCTTTAATAATATTATACGGGGATGGGGATGTAGGTTTCTCATGGAGAGTTTGGCATATGGGAAATGACATATGGGAAATGACTAAGAATCATTCTATGGAATTTCAAGCTAGCACTCATTTCAACTTCATCTCCCTTGGTTCCAAATCCATAAGAGATGGAGTTGTCATAATATTGAGACCTTGTATCTATACCCCATAATAAGGGGTTCAAAGGTAATTTCATATTATCTAGTTCTATATCAAGAACGTGAATGAGAATGAGCAGACGATCTTATGAAAGAAAAGGTTGAAACTCAGATTAAATCTTATTTAACTAGACAATGGATGAGTGAAATAAATTTTATATCAACTCCAAATTCTCCCTCCACACAAGAAACCCTCCAACAAATCCTGCAACCCTCCACCCAAATATTAAGTCTTAAATATTCCTCAAATGTTATGGTTATTATATGCAACCCACCCCCAAATAAAAAAAATTACATAAAAAAACACTATATTGAACTTTTAAATATTCTAAAATGTTATGGTCCACTCTTTATTGAACAAATGGAGTCTCCTCTAAGGATAAAATGTGTATAATTTCACTTTAACAATGATCCAGGAGGATATTGGTGGTCACCCACTTATTTCAACTAGATCCTCTTGGCAATTTTTTGTTTAACATGTTCTTCTATAATTCTTTGGAATTGTGGATTCTACACTTCATGGTTTGTATGAATCCCTACACAACTTCCAGGTGGATATTGGTGGCTTCCCACCTAATCCAACTAGTTTATTTTGAAAGTTTTCATGTCAGTACATATTTTTGTACTTCCAGGGTTGTTTTGGGTCCCTAAAAAGTGTTTTTTTGTCTTGCCACAGTCAAAATATAGATAGAGTTAGATTTTTATGGCATAATATGTATTTCTCAAAAATACCTTTCCAACAGGCTATCATGTGCCCAAAACGGAGGTCGTATGCAAAAGTTACAACCCCAAGAAGTTGAGGTACCAACTTACCTATAGAGGCCCAAATAACTTTTGTCGTTTCATCTCCTAGGGTTAGGTTTTTGGATGTCTAGGGTTTTGGCATTCATGAGTAATGTTAAAAAGGGATCTAGAGACTCATTAGAATCATTCTTCTCAGAATAATGTGCATAGCAACCACATCTCTTATCAGAGATAGCTACCACCATTCGAGCAAGTTGTTTTTAGTTTTGTAGTTTTACAATTTCAACCTATTTTATTCATTCAATAAAAGTTATTGTTCAATGGATATCTATTATTGTTCTATGTATCTATGTGTTATTACATTTAGTCTGTTATTTATTTTGTTCCGCTCATAAATCCAGATCAGTGGTACCAGAGAGGTCTACTCTTCATTTGTGTTTCTTCGTGCATGCCCCCAACATGATCTGGGTACAAGAAGTTGGGACTCAAACCAGTTGAGCCTTTGCAAGATCGGTCGCACCGAGCTCAACCACAACTCATGGGGGACGAAAATAAAGATGATGGAGCAGGATATCCTTTTAAATTGTTTCTCGAGGAAGCCCTTGCATGACAAAGGAACAAAATGATGGATAACTTTGCATAGATCCTTTGGCGACTGCCCAGAGGAGACACATATTCATCAAGCGGCCATGCAACCCCCTTCAAGTTACAAGTAAATTTTGATATTCCATTATTTGAAGGAYTGATAGATGTGGATGTTGTAGATAAATGGTTGAATCTKCTCAAAGAGTATTTTTCGGTCCACAATTTTTCCGATAGGGAAAATATTACTTTTTCACTCCTCAAGGTTGTCCTGCATGTTAAGGACTAGTGGGATACTTACTCTGAGCAAAGGGCCATAGAGGAATCTGCAATATTTGTAGTYGGACCCACATGGGATTCCTTCARGGATGCCATTAAATAACAATACTACCCTATTGGAAGCTACRAGGACCAATACACAAGATGGACCACCCTGCATCAGGAAAGGGACTAGACAACACTAGATTTAACCAATATTTTCCATACCCTACACACCAAATTGGGTATAAAATATTTTGAACGACATATGGTGCTCAAATATTGCGGCTGTATGCATATATACATTCAAACAGAAATGGATTTTCTGGACAATGCATCATTGGGTATGAATTATAGATATGTTGTCAAGATCGAGTAGAAATTTAAGAAGAAGAGGTGAGAGTTTGGATCTGCAAACTCCTCATAGCCAAAGTGGGGAAACAATTTCCCCAACCCACAAAACAAGGGACAAAGAAAATATGGACACTCTTAAGACAACCAATCCAAGCCACAACACAAGAAGGGTAATGAGAAGTTGAAGAACGACACGGGAAATTGGTGTGAATACCATAAAATACCTTGGCACAACACCGAAGAATGTCGCTCCAAGTAGGCATTGGTGGCTGAGATGAAATCTTCTTAGTATGAGACAGCTTCTGACTTTGAATCAAATCCAGAAGGAGAGAAGAAGATTATCGATGTCGAACCCAACGCCATTGTCTCTACCACCAAAGTCCAATGAAGTGAACTAGAAGAACCATTAGAAGGGGAATGCCTCTTTCACTCACAGATGTGGGTAAAGGGGGCTCCAATTTATTTCATTGTCGATAGTAGCAATAAGAAGAACCTGATCTTAGCAGAGTTCGTCAAGTGACTGGACCTGCCAATGACACCACACCCACAACCCTACACCATCAATTGGATTCTCCAAGAAAGATATCTTTGCGTCATTAATAGTGTCGTCTTCCCTACTACATTAAGCCCTTCAAGTATGAGGCATTGTGTGATATTTCGTCCCTTGAAGTTTGTGATGTTATGTTAGGACAACCATATTTGTGGAAGCGACATGATGTGTATGAGTCTAGACCCCGTAGTGTTATTATTACTTTGGATAGACAATTGTACATGATACCAAAGGTAGTGTTGCCTACCGTTATTTCTTTAATCTCTGCTAAGCAATGCAGTAAGGTCATTTCACAAACCAGGAAGTTTTTCTTCTTTGTGATTCGTGCTCATAGTAAGTAGAAGGTCATCACCACATCCATGACCTCTACACATAGCCTCTCTTTGTAGCAGAAGCAAGTGGATAGAATCATGGAAGAGTACAAAGACATATTCTACTCACCCATCGGTGTATCGATGCACTTCCAAGTCAAGCATCCAATTGATCTAACCCCTGGTGCACCTCTTCCTAATGGAATATTTTATCGTCACACACTGATGGAAAATGACGAAATCAAGTGTCGGATCCAATATTTTCTTAAAAAGGGGCACATCAGACCCAAATCCTCCTCTTGCGGAATCCCGATTGTACTAGTGCAAAAGAAATATAGGACTTGGTGGCTCTGCATTGATTACATAACATTAAACAAAATCACAGTCAGAAATTGGTACCCAATTCCCTGAATTGATGACCTACTTGATCAACTCAAGGGGGAAAAGTTCTTCATCAATATTGACCTAAAGTATAGCTACCACCAAGTTCCCATCGAACTGACTGATGTATGTAAGAAAAATTTCAAATCTAAAGAAGGTCTCTTCAAATGGTTGGTCATGCCCTTTGGCTTAAAAAATGCACCAACAAATTTCATGAGGTTTATGGATGATGTATTGAGACCCTTCACCAACTCTTTTGTGGTGGTATATTTGGATGGAATCTTCATCTTCAACATAACTTGGGAGAAGCACATGCATCATATTTAATAGGTTTTGAGAACTCTACGACAACACAATCTATATGCCAACTTGGAAAAATTCTCCTTTGGCATGAACAGGGTCCAATACTTGGGATACATTGTTGACGAACATGGGGTACATGTCGATCCAGCTAAGATCCAAGTCATATATGACTAGCTAGACCTGACCACACTAACTGAGCTTCGGAGATTCTTGGGACTTTCCAACTTTTACTGATGGTTCTTGTTACGATTCTCCCATATCGCACGGGATCTTAGCCAAGTGACCAAGGGTGGTGGCAAGGAAAATTTCGCGTGGGGGAAGGTACACCAACGATAATTTGATGATCTAAAGCATCACTTATGCTCAAGTTCAGTACTCTCCTTACCCTATCTACAAAAACTCTTCGAGATTTAGACTGATGCATCTGACTATGTTGTAGGCATAGTTCTCACTCAGCACGGTCATTTGGTATAATGCCATAGTGAGACACTATCAGATACTGTCTGGAAATACCCCACCTATGACAAGGAAATGTATTACATTATACAAGCCTTTCGTCAATGGAAACATTACATTCTAGGAAAGGAGACAATCATCCACATTGATCACAAGCCTTTTCAATTCATACAAACACAGGGGAAGTTGCAGAACGACCACCATCCGAAGTGGTCCACCTACCTGCAACAATTCCATTTCAACATAAAGTATAAGACAGGGAGCACAAATTGTGTTGTTGACTGCCTTAGTCAACCTCTCATGACTGGACTCACCACCATGTTCCATTCTTGTGGGCATGAGGCATCTGAGTGGCCCGAACTTTATCAACAAGATCCGAACTTCACCACCACCTATCATCTCTTGGGTACATGCGCGAATGTCACCGATTTTCACATTTAGGATGCATTGTTATGGCATCTGGGCCATATTTGTTTTCCTGCAAGAGAGCGTGAAAAGATGAATTTGGAATCTCACTACAGTCGGATGGCAGGATATTTTGGTGTGGAGAAAATTGTGGCCATTCTACATAAACAGTTTTACTGGCCAAAACTTCAATAGGACGTCAAATAGTATAGCATATCTCGCACCGCCTGTGCCATTTCCAAGCCATCCATCAACAAAAAAGAATTATACACCCCTTTTCCTACTCCTAAGAGGCTTTGGGAATCCATCTCAATGGATTACATGTATGGCCTTCCATCCACCAAGAAAGGAAATGTTTGCACATTTTTGGTGGTTTATTGGTTTTCGAAGATGGTCATTCTCACAACCTGCAAGAAGAGCATCATAGCGACATATACTACCAATATCTTCTTCGAATAAGTGTGGGTCCATTTTAGGATACCACAGACCATCATCTTCGATTGGGACATCAAGGTCCTCATCACATTTTGGTCGAGTCTCTGGTCACTGTTGGACACCAAGCTCACTAAATCCACCGCCTTCCACCCTCAAACCGATGGCCAAACAAAGGTCATCAATCGGATGATTTTGCACATCCTACATATGTATAACTCTAAGCATCCATGCACATGGGATGAGAGTATTCCTTATGTTCAACATAGCTACAACACGACTCTCAATAGCTCCACCATACATAGCCCCTTTTAGGTGGGTCTGGGATTCCAACCCTTGGGTCCCATTGATGTTGCACTACCTCTTGCAACCACACAGACAGATTCTTCCCATGTTCAGTCTCAAGCCAAAAAAGACACCATATTCCTTGAGCGGATTCAACACATTCGCGAATAGGTCAATGAGATTTTGCAGAAAGCCAATGCTAAGTACAAGCAGTGCCATTATCAACACCATGTACCACACAAGTTTCAAGTGGGAGACAAGGTCTGGTTACATTTGTAGAAAGAACGACTTACAGGGCCCCATCGGAAGCTCCATCCACTTTAATATGGGCCTTACACTATCACCAAGGTTGTGGGTGACAATGCTTTTGAGCTCAACACTCCCCCCTTCCTTGGCTTGCACCCAGTGTTCAATGTGGACCTCCTCTAGCCATATTTTCCACCATTATTGGACAACTCGGAGATCGCAGAAAAGTTGACATAAAAATATCTCAACCCTGACTACATGGAACAAGTATCCACTAATAAGATAGTGGACACACAGGTCAAGGGCACTCGCCAGCAGAGGATCCAACATTATCATGTTGTCAAGGCAAGACAACTCTTACACCAAGGCAAGTGGCTCACCCGAAGCCAATTTCAATAGAAATTTCCTCACATGATGGGGGAACTAAGCGCAATGGAGACCATTGTTTCTTAAGGGGGGGGGATTCATCTAGGTGGATATTGGTGGCCACCCACTTATTCCAACTGGCTCCTCTTGACAGTTTTTAGTTCAGCGTGTTCTTCTATAATTATTTTTAATTGTGGGTTATACACTTATGGGGATGTATGAAGCCATACATAGCTTCCAAGCGGATTTTGGTGGCTTCCCACCTAATCCGACTAGCTTATTTTGGAATTTTCCATGTCAGTACATATTATTATTTCCAGGGCCGTTTTGGGGCCCTAAACAGTGTTTTTTTGGCTTGCCACAGTGAAACTTTAGACAGTCAAAGTTTGACTACATAATGTGTAGTTCTCAAAACGACCTTTCCAACAGGCTATAATGCACATAAAGCGGAGGTCATATGAAAAAGTTACTACCTCGGGAAGTTGAGGTACCAAATTACCCATCGGGGCCCACATAACGTTTGGTGCTTCATCTCCTAGGGTTAGGTATTTGGATGTCTAGAGTTTTGGTATTCATGAGTAATGTTAAAAATTCCTCCGGAGCCTCATTGGAATCATTCTTCTCAGATGGATGCGTGTAGCAGCCACATCTCTTCTCAAAAATAGCTACCACCATTTGAGCAAGTTGTTTTGAGTTATATAGTTTTACAGTTTTAGCCTATTTTAATCATTAAATAGAAGTTATTGTTCACTAGATATTTGTTGTTGTTCTCTATATCTTTGTTTTATTGTATTCAGTCTATTATTTATTTCATTCCGCTCATAAATCCAGATCAAACAAATCATTATTTCATCTAAAGAATAGGTGAGTTCTATAAAATCATCATCATAAGAAAAAAAATTAAAATAGAATAAATTGTTATAAAATCATTTTCAACATAAACATAACTTATAACTTCAATCAAAACATAACTTTGATTTTAAAAAGAATAAATTGGTATGAAAACGTTTTCAACTTAAACATAACATCTTTTTTATAACTTAAATAACTTTAATTAAAAAAGATAAAATTTAAAACAAAATAAATTGATATAAAAACATTATCAAGAGAAACCTAACATTATGTATATAACTTAATGAAAATATAGCCTTGACATTTTAAACTACTGATATGAAAAAAAATTCAAAACAAAATAAATTGATATAAAGACATTTTCAAAATAAACATAATATATCATATATAACTTTAATAAAATTTAATGTTAAAACTTAATGAAAATATATCCTTGACATTTTAAATTATTAATATGAAAAAAAATTCAAAACAAAATAAATTGATATAAAAACATTTTCAAAATAAACATAACATATCATATATAACTTTAATAAAAATATATTTTATTTTCCTTTTTTTACATAGAATAATGTACATGTATGCAATGAAAAATTAATAGTGAGATTAATGCACAACTATATGATAGTGATAATAAGTTGGGAGTCAATAAAAATCACATCTTAAACTTATAAATATTCTCCAATGTTGTGGTTCAATATTACTTCAACAAAATAAATATCCTGAAAATAAATATCCTTGAATTGAAAAATTAATGATAAGATTAATGCATGACTATGTGATAGTGATAATAAGTTGGGATTCAATAAAAATCACCATCTCAAACTTATAAATATTCTCCAATGTTGTGGTCTAATATTACTTGAACAAAATAAATATCCTTGAATTGGTTGGTTGAGACTAATAAGGCTTAACAATTTTGCCTACAAAAATTAACATTTTTTTATTTTACAATGAAATAAATTAATATAAGAACATTTTGAATATAAACATAACATCTCATGTATAATTTCATTGAAAAGGTTGTGCATTTTCTATTCTTTTCAAAATCCTTGAAATAACTAAGTTTGTAATGGATTTGATAGTATGTTGAAGCTACAATGATCTTGTATATGATGTGTTGTCTTGCCTACCCTAGTTTTGTGGAGATCTAAAGATCCAATTGTTTTATTAAATGTTGGTTATGTGAGATATATTCATTATGAGGATTGTATGAAGAGTTTTAATGAACTTCAATGGAATATACAATTAAACAATGTGTTCACTCCATTGATTTTGTTGACTACCTTTTCATGTTCCTAGTCATATTGCTTGTAGAAAAGAGATGGATTTGTGAAATCATGAAGTTTGGATCCATTGATCAGATGTTTCATCATGGTATATTAAATTTTTTTGTGAAAGGAGGATAACAAATCAATTGGAATAGGCATGATTTGAGTTGCAAGAGGGATAATTGGTGTCACAAGTGTGTGAACCTTTTTTGAAACAACATTTGGATCATGACCAGAGTGGACTAGCATCTCAACTAGGTAAATGATATATTGAAAGAGATCATTGGAAAAGTAGTTGAGTATTAGATTTATTATAAAGAGTATTAATAAGTGATATATAAAATTTCATGGATATTCTACTGGAACAGTTTGTCACAACGGATCTTGTATTATATTGAAATATTTTATTGTGTAGGCTTATTTTTCCTTAGATATCAAATTTATAACCACTATCTTAATGCTTAAATTAATGAAATAATTGAAATGGGAAAATGAAAGAATAAGAAAAAGAACACACCATACACACAAATGAACAAAATATGTATCATGGGAAACCAATATGGGAGAAAACCCATCTACAAGGTCAGTCTTATACTATGCTCTCTTTCTTTAGTTATGGAAATGCAAATACAAAGAAAGAGACACTTATCGTGGAGTTTCCATTTACACTGTGGCTAGTATGATACTACAAAATATTTTTCTCCTCTATTATTCTCTAAAAAAAACCATTCCTAGAATTTTTCTCAACTATGGAACAAATATAATTCTAAATAATGGAACCCCTTCTTCTCCTAGTGGCTCAGTATTTAACATAGCCCAATAGTTGTCTAGAGTTAGGGTTTTGACTTTCTCAACACTTAATTATGATAAAGTTTGGACCTTCTAGAATATTCTTGAAATTCCACACATGGATAACCCCATATGTGAGTAATGGGGGCTAACGTGACATCCACTCATACCATGGTGGCCAACAAGGTAGGTCAACTTGCGGGAGGCATAACTTTCGCATACGAGCTCCGATGGAGGTAATTGTTTCCCCATTGGAAAGGTATAAGTGTCTAGATCAATGTCAAGGGTCTGGGAACAAGTTATGGATGTTGTAAAGAAAAAAAAATATTATTTAATGCCTAAAAATGGCTCTAAAAGGTTTCAAAACCTAATTTTCCAACTTGGGACCTACCACTAAAATGGGCCCTGCAAGCCAATTCCTCAAATGTTTTCCATTGAAAAAGTAACAAGATAGATGAAAAATTATATGATGATCCAATATAGATTATACCTCCCCATTTACGGAGGCTTTTGGTCCCAAAATATTTAATAAATGAGGTGATGAAATGTTTCCTCTACCTTCTCTTTGGAGTATCATTTTTCCTTGCCTTGAAGTTGTTGTTTCAACCCAATTTTCCAAAGGTTGTGCTTCCCTTGTCTTGTAGTTATGGACTTCCTCTACAAAAATATGTCCTTTTCGAAATATTCATGAGCATATGGTGGTAAGTCCTATAACGTAGGTAGGACCTTCTCCTCCTCCTAATCAAACATGGAAGACTTATAGAGTTTCAAATTCTCCACATTCACTACGAAGTAAATGTGTATGTATGGGGGTAGACTAAGTCTATATGAACTATATCCCACCTTCTCCAATACCTCAAAAGGGCCATATTTTAGATCCTTGATATTCTTACCAAGACCCTATATCCATTCCTTTTTCAACTATAACCAAACTTTGTCTCCCACTTTGAATTACTTCATTGTTCGATGTTGATCATGTCTACCCTTATACTTTTCTCGTGAATTATTCAATGTATAATGTACTTGCAAATGGATCTATTTAATATTTTCAACAAAAATATATTCTTTCAACACTTCTCATATGATGTCTTCCATCACTCCTCTTTGGTGTCCATAAACAACATCCATGGGTGAAGGTGGAAAATATCCAAAGCAAGTTTCAAAACGGGACTTATGATAGAAGTATGGACTGCTCTATTCTAAGAGTGTTAAATGTAGATTATATTTTCATCCTAGGTATTTGGATGCTTCTAATTATAACCTCTCAAAATTTGTAACAACATACTATTGACTACTTATGTCTTCCCATCTATATGCGGATGGAATTCTATAGATCTCTTCAACTTCATGCCCATCTTCTCCCAAAGTGTAGTCCAAAGGGAACTAAGAAATAAAGCATCGTTTTCTAAGATGATTATCATTGGTATCCCAAAGTCAATTGTTAATGGATAAATCGGTAAATTCATACATAAACCAATCTCCCTAGATCCACTTGGATCTAGAACAAAACAAGACAAGACATGACGCTTTCCCTAGGTTGCTACCATTGAATTTACCACCAAAGAAGGAGTGTATGACATACCTTTATATATCACTTCCTTATATCTCTATTGTCCCTGCTTCACTCTGGTGCTTGTGTGATATCAGATCTACAATGACACAAACCAACCAAAGTGAAAGAAACAATTATAGATTCAATGGAAACCTAAACATGTGATCAAGGAGTCATGTAATAAAATACTAATGATTTTATGGAAAAGAGACATGTCATTGTATCATATTAAATAAAAGTGGAAGATACAACTAGATTGCCTTGATGTTGCAAGTTCCCTTTCGGTGGTCCTTTGTCCCAACACACACATTCACTTGCTCCAAATTTGCATGAAGTTAATCCACAAAGATTTATGGACAAATGGAAGCCTCAAGCATCAATTGTATCAGGATTCTTCACACAGTCTTCATCCTATTMTTTACTCAATCTTGCTTGACCTTGATTAACCTTTTTCCATGAGAAATCCATTATTATATAGGAKAAGATGAAGTGGTTATTAGGATRAGGATGATCCCACCAAATCAATGAATCCAGTAAGATCACAACCATACAGACTCCACCTCACATTCCRGAAGATTCTCCTTCTAGAAACTTCATGAAACTTCTTCCTTTCCTTAGCTTCAAGCATCGTCGCACCCTACCTATATAGAAGCATGCGGAAATCCCATAGGCTAGGCATAGAGAAGCCTGCATATATCCTTGATTTMYGCACTGTGTACCACTGTCAGCCTGCATCGTCATTCTAAAAATGTGCCTTGTAGGGGAAGAACTCAACCATTKTCCTCATGTGAAAGATTGTTTTGGAAGCCTAAACACATGCCTATGGGGTCATCATCAGAGTGACCAAAATAATTTGTAACATCAAACCAGACTTKTTCAAATAACATGTTTGTTTCTTCTTTTCCTCTGATGGAGTTTTTACAAGTCATAAGAATTCACATCTAGCTGAACCTTTCAACAACCACAAATAGATATTCATGTATCTTCCTGATTGTTGGAAAACTACCCACAAAATCCATGGAAATGCTTTCATGAGTTTGAGTGGATATAGGTAAAGGATGGTATGGGCCTTTCTTTATATTACTGGGATTGTTGGTACAACAAATTATGCATCCTATAATATATCGAGACACATCTTCTTTCATTATGGGCCAATACACATACCTTTGCAAGTTAGAAATTATCTTCCCAACAACAAAATGCCATGTAACCTTGGAGGTGTGAACCTCTCTAATAATATGCAATGCTTCAACTTTAGGGACACATATTTTATCTATCTTGTAGAGTAACCCATTCTAGAGATGATAGTCACCCTTTCCATCACCTTCTTCTACACAAATTTGGCCTTGTAGTTCTTGAAACACCTCCTTGAAGTCCTCATCTTCTGTGTATGCCTCTTTGTATGAATCATGGGTAAAAGGATCCATGTGCATAATAGTTCCAAAATATGCAATTGGATGTGGGTATCCTTGAAATCATTCCCGCCAACTTATTAATGTTTCCCTTCTTATACTTAATGACTAGATGAAATTGCTACAAAAATCCTATCCACTTGTAATGTATGGTTTGTTGAAGCTTATTTTGGGCCTACAAATAATGCAATAGTTGGTGATATATGTGGATAATAGTTTCCTTTCTCATTAGATAGTGCTTCCAATTCTTAATAGCTTGAACCATGGCATAGAGTTCCTTATCATAGGTATGGTAGTTTAAGACTCCCCCATGACACATTTCATATTGATATCATACTAGCTTACCTCCTTGCATCAAAACTACTCACATAGCATACCCACTTGCATATGTCTCCACTTCGAAGGGATACTACAATTTAGGTAATGTGAGAATTGTTGCTTGACTGATCTTTCATTTTAACTCATCAAAATATTTATGTTGGTTCTTTCCCCACTGGAAACTCTTACCATTGGTTATTATGTTGTGTAGTGGTGAAGCTACTACTAAAAAATATTCCATAACTTCCATAGGTACTATGATGCCCCAACAAATCTCCTAAATTTAGTGACATTGGTAGGAACTAGCCATTTATTTATGATCTCTATATTTGTGGGATCTATCTTGAGCTCCCCTCCACTAATAACATGCCCCAAATATAGTAATGACTATTGAGTAAACTCACATTTCTTGAGGTTAGCCAACAACTTGTTCTTTTTTAGAGTCTTTAACTCATGCATGGGATTTGAGATGTGTTCCTCATAGGGAGCTATAAACCAATATATCATTCAAATACACTATAACAAATGAATATAACTATGGGTGAAATACATCATTCATTAGTATCATAAATCTAGTAAGTTCTTTACATAAACCAAATGGTATGACCAACCATTCATACAAACCCTTCCTTGTCTTGAAGGTGTTCTTTCAGGTGTCTTCTTCTTTGACATGTACCTAGTGGTATCCCAATTTGAGATCCAACCTGGTGAAGTACTCAACATGTTGTAATAGTATAACAAATCATTGATCCTAGGAAAAGGTTATTGATGCTTTAGTGTAATCATGCTCAAATCTATGTACTCAATACACATCTATCAAGTCCCATCTTTTTTGGGTGTTATGATAATATGTGACCTACAAGGTGAGGTGGTTGGTTGAATTAGTCCCTACTCTAGAAACTACTTCAATTGTTTATTCACTTCATCTACGTATAGAATAGACTATCTATACATCCCAATATTTAGTAATGGTGAGTTAGGAAACAACTATATCTCATGCTCCACTTCCCTCTTAGGTGGTATCCCTTTAGGCTCCTAGAAAATTCTTGTCTATGCATGTATAAAATACTCCAACTATTGTTTTTTCTCCTTAGTACATCCCTCCAAGGATTCTCTTACCCTTATTTATTCATCACTTGGTTGATTATCTCTTAAGAAAATAAACAAATATTTCTTACTAAAAGTAATCAAATTTTGTCTTGGTAGGCACTTACTAGTGAGATATTTGATCTACCTTAATGTGTGTCAATGATGTAGGACTTTCCATCCTTGATAAGGTGGTATTGTTTTTCTCTTTGCATGAATATTGCATTCCTCATATACATGTAGGGGCTTCCAAACACTACACCGCACATGTCAAGGGATACTAAATATAATGCCACTACATCAGTAAAATATGTAGTTACAAAAAATATGATCTTGCGCTATTTTGTGACCTTGATTTCTGCTTCCTTGTTCACCCACCCTAATGGCTATGGCCTTAGATGATCTTGAACCTCCAACCTAATCTTGTTGAATATATCAGTTGTTATGGTATTGGATTTTGAACCAGAATCGAATATAGCATATACCATGGTCTTCTTGACCTAGATCTTGATATGAAAGAGTTTTGTCATCTCCTTCTCTTACATGTTATGAAGGCTACCCAAATTCACCACCTTCTACATTAAAGTGTAGGCAGTATTCTCATCCACATATAAGTTGCTATCTACCTGATTTATTGAATATGTGGCTAGAAGTTTATTCTTCTTTTCATCCTTTTTACTATTCTTAGGGTTTATCTCTAGATGTAGTTTCCAACACTTTTCTTCAGTGCAACCATTGATATTGAAATGGTTACACTAGTTACTTGGATCCTTTCACTAATGTGCAGTGGTTGTCGTCTTATTATATTTTCCTTTCCACTTCTTCTTTCCCTACTTTGAAGCATCTTGGTGCTCTTTCTACTTGGAACCACTTGGATGTCATTTTTTGTGGCCTATATTTTCCATATACTATGCTTGAACATAGGCCTCACCAACTTTCCTGGGATTGAAGAGAATCACTTGCTTTCACAAATGAATATTTATACCCCCCAAATAATTGAGGATTAAATATAGGTTCTTGGGAGAGATACCCAACATGATAGTCATGTTCCTTAATTCGATGGTGTACTCTTGCACACTCTGCCCCTACATTTTCCTCAAGTAATTCCAATGGATCCATTGGTCCTCTACATACCCAAATAGGACTCAATGAGGGTTTCAAAATCATCCCACTTAGTTACTAGTGGATCACCCTCTATCCTAAGTGTCTATGTGTTAATTTCCCACCAGGTTAATGCATGTCCCTCTAATTTCAGTCTAGAAAATTAAATCTTATGCTCTTATTCTATATGGTTGACACTGAAATAGAAATATAACTATTGCAGTGATAGTGGAAATGATTGTAGTAGTGACAGTTGGGATACATTTATATTTCAGGGCAACGGGAGAGGGAAAGGAAATGGGTTTGCATCCTCCTTTCGGTTGGAGCCGAAGAATCAAGGAGTTGGAGCTTCCTTTAGGTTGGATCTTGAGAATAAGAAGGTTGGAGCCAGAGAATTCAAGGAGTTGTAGATTCCTTTAGGTTGGAGCCTATAAATAGGGGGTCGTAGTGTCCTTCCAGTTGTATCTAGATAATTGGGAAGTTCGTGCTTCTAATGAATGTATTCTTTAATATATAAGAAAGAATTTTGTGGTTTTCTCCCATGTGGGTTTCCACATAAATTATGTTGTACTGTGTATTTGATGTGATTATCTTATGTTTATATGATCATGATATAATAAATTAAATCATATATCATACATTGATGATAAGATTGAAGTTTATATATTGTGGTTAAAAGTGGTAAAAGTTCTCATATTGATTCACCTCCCCCTCTTAGTATTCCAACAATCGGTATCATAGTAGGTCTTTCAAGAAAACACTTTAACCACCGGAAGGAAGATCATGGAGAGAAACAGTTTGTATAGAAATTGAATACCACAGTTCGATGGACAGAATGGTATAAAGTATGATATGTGGAGAAAATAATGAAAACATGTTCATAGGCACAAGGGTATGATGTTTGGTACTCAGTTGTTACAGGATACACCAATATAAAGAAGCCAAAGACTAGAGCCAAGAGGGAATTGAAAATAAGAAGAAAAAATTGCAATGGATTTCATCATGGAAGGATTACCTGATGTGGTAAAAGAACAAGTTGGAAAATGTTCATCAGCTAAAGAACTTTGGGATAAGCTACATAATATCTACTTTGAGGAATGTTCCATCATAAATCCAAAGAATGATAATACAATAACATAACAAGAAGAAATATGATCATCATGTTAGACATATTCAAAAGAAGATTTTGAATAAGGCATAGTAGATTTTAAAGCAGAATTGATCAATGCTTTAGAAGAATTAATAAAAGAAAGAATAAAAAACTAGTCACTTGAGGAACAATTAGTCAAGAAGAATTATCAAGAAAGTTATGAAGAATTCCAACAGATCATTGTGAAACTAAAATCCCATCTAGAAGAAGCCAAAAGGATTGAATCAACATACAAACGTCAGATGGAAGAATAGGAGTGTTTGGAAGCTGAAATAGAAGCACTAGAAAAGGAAGAAATGGAAGAGAAACAATGTTTGGAAGTCGAAATAAAGGAAGCAGAGAACAAAAAGAAGATTTAAACATATCATATTAAGGAAAGAACTGAGGAATTAAATCAACTTGAAGATAAATCTATTCAAGAAGAAAAAAGAGTTGAAAAGGAAATCATCTCCTTGAAGATCCAACTTGAAGAAGAGAAGTGAAAAAAAGAAGTCATGAAGATTCAGACGCTGAATAAAGAAGAAGAGGTTGAGAATATTGAAGAAGAAGTTGTCACACTGAGAGTTAAAATCTTCAAGCTCAGTAAGAATTTTGAAGAGAGAGAAACATCCACATCATCAGTAAAGGAAGATGAAGAGAAGCACTCCAAGTTGTCAGAAAAGAAGAATGAATAAAAGAGAAAGAGTTATGTAGAAGGAATCATGGTCAGATAGAATCAAAGAAAAATTATAGAGATACATCTTCAAGAAGACCATCCACATTAAAGACAAAAAGAATCTCTAATCATGATCATGATGAGCCAAGATAAGAATTCATAAGTACTACACCACAAAGAATATCATCCACTCCTAGGTATGCAAATTTCTTTTATGGTCATTGTTTTATTTGTAATAACTTTGGATATAAAGTTGTTGATTGCAGAGTGTATAGAAGAAATGTTCAGACAATAAATACCTTTGTGGATCCCAAAAACATTGAGTATTACAAATGCCGCAATTATGGTCACATGGCTCTTGATTTTAGGAACAATGATATCATATATAAGAAATTTTGGGAAAGAAAACAAGAATAGGTAAAGGGAGATCAAATTAATGAAGGACACCCAAATTTCATACTCGCAGGATTGGAAATAGTACGAGATGAAGACAAATCTACAAGGAAAAATGAAGATGTCAAATACAGGAAGATTTGGAGAAGAAACTAAAAAAAAAAATGTGAATGAAAACCAAGTCCCATAGATTGTAGGATTTGCAGTAGTAAGAAAAGAAGAGCAAGAGAACAAAGAAAAGACCCGAGAAATTGTATTCTCAGGAATTGTTGTGCAAGATCATAATGAATCCATAGGAAAAAAGTAATAAGTCAGTGTTCACAGAGATCACGAGTCTACAGACGAAGAGGAATATTACTCCATGTTAGAGTGAGTATTTTTCTAAGCCACCCCGCTTGGAGACTCCCAATAAATATGAATATTGAACAGGGGGAGTTAGTGCAGTATCTATTACAAATCAAAGAACCATCCTTCTAGAGTTTGAAGTATATACAGAGACAGATTCAAATCATTCAGATAACAAAAGTACAGTGTGACAGATTGATCATTTGAGAAGTAGTATTTCCACGCAAATATCAGTTGGCAGTTACACATGCAGAAGTTTATGATTGTATTACACATATGTATTCAGACAAGTATATCTTCAGTACAAGTTGTTCCAGACATACATAATTTGATAGAACGATAGAGAAGACCAGTTCAATTTGAAGAAATGGGAATATTTTATGATAATTTGTAGTTGTGAAGCCCTCATGATTGTACAGTGATAGATGGGTCATCATTGTGGACAGTTGAGTAGCCAAAGTTTACGACATATGCAAAGAGATGGATAATTAACAGGTACATAAAACATGGGTCAGAGAAGATATATAGTAGTGCATTTATAATTGGAATTAGTAGAATTAGTTGGAATCAATTGGTCACAGAAAGGAAAGCATTAAAAGTCACAATAGAACAAGGAAACAGAAACCATCAGTAGAATCTATATCATCAAAGGGACATTGTTGAATAGTATGGTTAGATATGTATAAACAGTAAACATGATAGGTCATGAAGATTTGAAGTCAAGAAATTTTGAATGATTTTTAAATAGGTTAGAGAGTTACAAGAGGAAGCACCAATGAACAATAAGCAACTGTTATAGAAAGATTTATCTCACCATAGGAAAACTTGTATAGAGGGACTTTTTCCATTTCCCTATGCAGACTTGAAGTCCCTTTTTTGCAAATCTCAGAGATAAAAACATTATTTTTCTACATATACATGCCCTACCTATATTACAACATGCATATATGTAGGTTGCACCACTACAGCCTGCATACATCAAGATTTGTGCCCAAAATTAAAAAATGGTGTCGGGTTTCCATGTCACGTCACGAGATCAATGATCCTAGGCCTTCCATATACTAGAAACATTCTGACTCAGCCCTTCAGTTCCACTTGAAGGCTATAAATGGGACAAATCCGAGCTATGGAAAAGAGGAGAAAGAATTCAAGTTTGAGAGAAAAGTTACTCTGGAGAAATTATTCACATCACATTGAGTCTCCATCCCTTTTTCCTTTAAGTCTGAACACATTTTCCATCCCCCAAGCTCTTCGCTTATTGATTGAGAACCTCATTGTCTCTCTTATATGAGATTTCCTTTGGTGGAGGATTGAAGTGGTGGAGGCCCAACTGGAAGGAACTTGGTTTCTCAGTTTCGAACCATGCCGACAYAGAAGTTTGTAACTCATTCACTTTTGTTGATTATATCTTAATAGAAATACTCTTTTCTCGTCCAATTAATATCTCACAAATATTTGAATTATTATTCCATGGGCGTATTTGTTATGAATGTTGATGGATTATGCTATCRAATGTGCTAACATTATATATTATCACCATATGCTTGCATTTCTTGGTTKTTGAGGACTAGTTGCAAGTGTATTGCTTTGGGTCAAGTGCTCAAYGGTGAACTTCATCGAATGTCTRGACGATGTAGGCCTTTTATCTTTTCTTGTTAGCATATTTGTTTATATAGCATACTTGATATTAGAGTTGATTTCTGAAGTCATTTTCGTCTGTTGTGGTTTACTCCTAGCCATAGAGATATTTTCCTCGTAATAGAATTGGTGACCATACTAGGGATAGATTCTTCTTTTTGGGGGTTTGGAGTGTTTTTATCCTTAGATTTATCTCGTTCATATTGATTTTCTTGTCGTATGATTTCTTGACATCCTATGTTCACTCTGAGCCTGATTTTCTTAGCCTTCTCCTTAGCCTAGCTTTGTTTTGACACATATACATGGGTTTTTGCTTGGCAGGCACATACATACGCGTGTTGTACTTCTAAAAGCTACGTACATATGTGCTTTTCCCTTGAATAGTCACGTACATCAACCTTTGTTGCTTGGCTACTAGGTTTGGTGGTTGTTAGGTGGGTTTTGATGATTGTTGAGTCTTCTTGGATCTCTTTGGTGACTATTAAGTGTATGTGGAATGATAGGAAACCTATCTTTGGTTGCATTTTTGGGCGGTTCTTTTCTCATCATCTTTTCATTTTGATTGTCCTTGCACCTAGGGCTGGGTTTTTTTCTCCTTGATATCCGACTTGGGTTGTCTCTATCTATACATAGTAGAGTCTTTATTTCAAGTTGTTGTTCAATCCTTTCATTTTCACTCTCTTATATTGAAAATACAAAAAGTATTAGGAATTTTACATTGATTGGCATTTTGATCTCTTGAGTCTTAGTCATTTATCTTAGTGCATGTAAAGAAAGATTACTTTTATTTAGAATTGCATAATTGAATTGAAAATTGCATTTTTGAAAAGCATATCATTTATTGGAAATTGAAGTTAGGACTTTGCATTGTATTCATATTCATTTATTTTATTTGCTGAGTCATAACATCACTAGTTTCAAGACCGCACATTGTGAGTAAGCAAGGCCATTAAAAGTAATGCTATAATTTAAAATTGATTAGTAACGATTTTATCTTTCTAGGGTGCACAAACTATCCTGGGATTTAGAGGCTTGGAATAGGATTTTGTGAGTAAACTTCTCCAAGGATATTAAATCTACATATGTGTCTGACTAAGGGAGTGGAGAAATCCATTGTATAATCGGTAATATCAAGAGGCTCCATTGAAGGGATATCCCCCCGATACCTTCTTAGAGTCAGATATATTTCTGGGGATCTATTCATATATGGGGATCTTGCTAGTGCCCTTACCTCCGTGAAACGGGGTTCTTTCAAGATTTCAGGCTTTTCTACCCTTCCCATAAGGTGGATCTGACTTACGACTACTCATTTGTGCATCGGTTATACCATGGTTGCTTATTTTCTTGACTTAGGTACCACATAAGTTACTTGCAGGGGTTATTCTGCAGGTACCCTGGGTCAGATAAGGGTTGGACAACACATAGTCTTCATGGAGGATTACCTCTACGAGGGGGATGTGACCGACTGGTTGTTAAGCCCACGAGGGCCCTTATAACTGATTTTGTTTCCTCCAATATTTAGCAGCGGGGTCTCAGGCCCCTCTTGGGAGAGGAATACCTATTTTAGAGAGGGAATTCCCTTTCAACCACTTTATCTTGTTGTGTGCATATTGGTCATTTGATTATTTTTGGTATGCTTTGAGATTTTATACCGTGCCTTGAGTCATCATTATCATGGATAGTGGAGTACTTGTGGCTCCCTCTTTCATCACTGCACTCCCCATGAAATTCACTCATTTCATGGGGACGAATACGCCCTCCTTTCACAATGGTATGCATAATTATGACACTCAGTCCATGCCTTGGGTCTCTATTCATTTTCCTATTGATATGCCAAACATGCCTTCACCCTTTCCATCCTCTCCCTGGCCCACTTAAGTGAATCCTAGTTTTGGATGTAGGGGCACCATGGCCCCACCATCTATGTCTTCATTTGATAGGAGTCATGTCCCTCAACCAAATATCACTATCGGGGGTTGGAATCTCCCCTCTTACAGATCTAGTCCTAGCCATGATTTTTCAGGAGCTAGTACTCAAATGGGTGGTTATTCTACTTATTACACCCCATCCGTGTATCCTTTGTTCACCATGCCAGTTCCTACGAACACTTTTCCCATGGAGGGTTCACATATATCCTCTGGTATTTCATACAAAGGGAACTGGTTTTATGGTACAGGCCACCCTCTTCATGGAACCCCTTCACATGGGGGCAACATATATCCTCACTTGAATAATCCTTATCATACTTTTTTATCTTCGTAAACATCTACTTCAGTGATGATGCTTGTACAAACCTCTATGGATCAGTTAGGCAGAGGATACTACCTTTCCGGACAAGGACAGGGTGTAAACTAGGATCCTTTCTGGCCTGCAATGTCTCAAAACCAGTGTTTCCTAGGACCTTGGTCTCAAATGCCACAATTCACTACCATCGCTAGTCTAGTCCATGCCATTCATATTGGAGCACCAACAACCAGTCGCTGCTAGTCATGTTGGGGGCATCACTCTAGTCATCGTGAGTCATATCGATATCACATATCCAACCTTTGTAAATCATGAGGGGGATGAACCTCCATCCTCTTCCAGTCATGCCGAGAACACGTCACCAACCATTGTAAATGACGCTAGGGGAATCCATATGATTGAGAATCCTAGACATGTCAGACGTAAGCCCAAAATCATTTGCAAAACTTTCGAATGAGATCACCTTACTCGTTTGTGTCCTACTACAACTGGGATACTAGAAGTGAGGTTCTCACCTAGGGGCCTTCAGGTTCTGAGGCGTCTGTGGTTTTCCCACACTATGTTTCTCCTTTTATTGACATGAGAGTCATGCCGATGTAATCCTGGCCTAACCACACTCCAATTTTTTAGGGTGGTGCATCTCCTAGAAGTGTTGCCACACATCCTATTCAACCAACGGTTGAAGAAGTGGTCATACCGATGCAATCTCCGATCAATCCAACCCTTCCCTTGGAGAGTGATGCATCCTTCAAGCATGCCATTAGCATTTCTGGTACTGCTCCTTTTGAACAAGAGATATTTTTACTCTCCCTGAGTACTCTCCCTCCAAGTCCTGGATAAGTTCCCTTTAATTGGGATGGTCTTGTGGGGTATCCAATGCCTCCTCCCATGTCGTTTCAAGTAAGATAAATTATCCGATATATCATGGAGAAGGTAACCTCCGCTAGAAATTTATCCTCCTCAAATTGGACAGCTTTGGGTTTTCCCAAGATTGTGTTGGTTATTCATAAGATGTTGACCTTTCACAGAAGTCCAGCATGGGAGCCTTGGCCTCCCCCATGACATACCGCCTAGAAACCTCTCAACGAGTCTGATTTAATATCTTTTCTGACTCGCCTAAAAAGCAAAAATATTGCCAAGTGAATTTGTCCCTTTCACACTCGTTAATTGTACTTGAAATGTCGTGAGTCTTAGTTAAGATACTTTTTTACTCATTTTCAAAAAGAAAAAAGATTGTCGAGTGAAATTATCTCTTTCACACTCATAAATTAGATTTGAAAGGACGTTTATTTGGTACAAGTTTATCCCCTTTTCAAACCAAGTAGACTAAGTTTATGAAAAAGGACATTTTTTGGTGTTAATTTGTGATTGCATCTCATGCCCTTGCTTGCAATATTGAGCCTATTGTCGGTTCTCACTTTGTGTTATAAACCATTTTCCTCAATAGTTTTGTATCCTCAACCAAGAAGAGCCTTGTTTATATCCTTCACAGCTTGACACCCTATACCCTGGAGGGAACATTCCCCCGAGTGTCCATCTCCTACATGCACGTCCTTGTATTGAGCATAGGTATGTTCCACTGCTGGAACAAATTTTTCTTACGCGAGACACTCGTTCCCTCCTTTGTATCATAGCATTCATTTGAATATGAAAAAACAAAAAAAGATGGGTGAGAAGGGAGTATTATCTTATATTGGCAACAGTTGTGTTACCTTTGAATAAAGCACAACTGTTTTGAGTCCACTTGTCATCATAATTTTGGGTTTTGCATGACCTTAGGAAGTTGAGCTCGTTACAAGAGTTTACTCCCCCTACTGGTTACTCTTCCAATCCCTATGGAGATTTTGATTGATGCCTCCTACATCTCATGGTTTCATCATTGAGTCTATGTTGCCAGAGTCTTCCATATGTCTCATGCTCTTGTTCAAAGGATGTCTATCAACCTGTATCAACCATTTCGTAGAACTCTTGATTTTTCATGTTGACCATGCCCTCAGTTTGTCTCAAAATCACATGAAGCTATAGTTCTATTGTGCACCCTGGTCCTAATTTCCTCATTGGTAGTTAACCTTGAACCCAACAGTCTACATTTCACCATTGGTCATTGAATGGGTGGTTTCCCTTGTGTTCGATGACAAGACATATATTCACATATTTGGATTTGTGCAGTGTCTTGGATTCCATTATTCTTATTGGTGGTTTCCTCTCCTTTGTCAGCATTTTTCCTCATTGGATGTTATTAAAAGGGTCTTTTTCGTGTACCGGTTGCACTTGGCACACGCAAAATACGCACAGGGTCGTTGGTTTGTGAACATGTTCTTCATATGATTTCCTCCAAATCATCAAGCTACTGCTTTGTACCTCGCGTTGAATGATGATAGATGCCTTAATTATCTCCTTTCAACGAGTCTCCTTCCATCAACTTCAACATCTATTCTAGAGACGAGACCTAGAGTCCTAAAAGTACGTAGAGGCTTGCATTAATTTGTGGTAGGTTCTCTCACCATCAATAGTTGGGAATACATCAATGACTCCTGATCGATGGATTATTCAAGTGTTCAACCTCGACTCCTTTGTTCACACTTGTAAGATTGTACTCGATGCCTTGATACCTACTTTCCTCATCGATAGGTTGTCTCGCATGTGTTAATGATATACCTCAATGAATGGTAATCAAATGAAGTCTCATTGTGTTTTACCTCAACTCCTTTATTCACATGATGTAGACTTGCACCTTTGGAGGATTGTGTAGAAGACTTGAAGACATCAGTTTATAGTCGCAACTTTCCTGAGTTATTGCTACCTTTCATTGGACAAGTACCTGTGTGACTTTAGTAATCATGGGAGATCAAATTGTACTCCATTTTATACAAATATCTTCAGATTGATTTTGAGACTAGTTTTACTGGGCCTTTTTCATGAATATGACAACCTTTGGCATGTAACCACCTTTTTATTACCTATTCATGGCCATGGACAATTGTTTGGTATATTTTCACATGGATATACAGTGTAATTCAAATTGGCAGCCATGTATACAAAGTCAATACAGATTGTAATGAGAAACTAGTTCTTCCAGCTAGGTCCCCATTACTACACTTCTCAATTTTATAATGTATTTCGGCCATCACAGATACTCCTCTGACCTCACACATTAGAGGGAATCTATTATAGCCAGATTTGCCTCACCCTAGAAAAACTTTCACAGAGGGCCTTTTTCCATTTCCCTCTGCAGACTTGAAGTCCCTTTTTTTCAAATCCCAGAGCTAAAAACATTATTTTTCCACATATACGTGCCCTTCCTATATTACAGCATGTGTATACGCAGGTTACACCACTACATCCTGCGTACATCGGGATTTTTTCCCAAAATTAAGAAAATGGTGTCAGGTTTCCATGTCATGTCACGAGATCAATGGTCCTTGGCCTTCCATATACTGGAAACGTTTTGACTTGTCCCTTCAGTTCCACTTGAAGGCTATAAATGGGCCAAATCCGAGTTGTGGAAAAGAGGAGAAAGAATTCAACTTTGAGAGAAAAGTTACTCTGGAGAAATTATTCACTTCACATTGAGTCTGCATCCCTTTGTCCTTTAAGTCTAAACACATTGTTCAGCCCCCAATCTCTTCCCTTATTGATTGAGAACCTCATTGTCTCTCTTATATGATCTTTCCTTTGGTGGAGGATTGAAGTGGTGCAGGCCCAAATGGAAGGAAATTAGTTTCTCGGTTCTGAACCGTGCTGACACAGAAGTTTGTAACTGATTCACTTTTGTTGATTATATATTAATAGAAATATTCTTTTCTCGTCCAATTAATATCTTGCAAATATTTAAATTATTATTTAATGGGCATACTTTTTATGAATGTTGATGGATTATGCTATTGAATTTGCTAACATTATATATTATCATCATATGCGTGTATTTCTTGGCTGTTGAGGACTAGTTGCAGGTGTATTTCTTTGGGTCAAGCGTTCAATGGTGGAGTTCATCTAATGTCTGGACGAGGTAGGTCTTTTATCTTGTCTTGTTAGCATATTTGTTTATATACAATACTTGATATTAGAGTTGATTTCTGTAGTCATTTCCGACTGTTTTGGTTTACCACTATCCATAGAGAGATTGTCCTTGTAACAACAACACTGGAAGAGAGGAAAGGAAACATACACAAGAAGTCCCATATTATTCTACATATTGCAAATAAATCCGGGGAAGAGAAATCATCAAAGAAAGAGATCTAGAAAGGGAGATCAATAGCATGCAGATAGGGGGATACATATCAACAGGGGGAGTTTCCCTTTTTCCCATGATGTCAAAGGGAGAGAAAGAGGGAGAACAGAAGAGAGAGAGTCAAACACATGATTTCATAGAAGGATTGTTCAAAGAAGGCATAATTCCAGGGCAAGTCACCCCTTGCTATCAAAAGAGAAGAGGAATGCGGAAAGAAACATAAGGACATAAACATGTGAAAAAAAAGAACAGAAGCATGAAGATAAGGGGAGAAACCCTAAGGAGAGATACCATTTTCCATTGATGTCAAAGGGGGAGAGAGAGAAACATTGATGAAGATAAATGGTCACAGAGGGAGCATGAGTATTGGAGCATCAATGTTTCCATCAATGTTGGTGTTGCCATCAATGCCAAAGGGGAAGAATGTTGGACAATTGATTTGGACAGTTGGTTGTCAATGATGTCAACCCTTGGAGAAGTTTGTAAGCCCTAGAGCTATGGTTGAGATTGATGGTTATTCAATTGTCATTGATGGATTGGTTAATGTTAGCATATGTTATGGGTGCATTTGATGAAGTCTACATGAATCCTTGAAGGTGTGTTCATAAGACCCGAAGTTTTTTTAGGAATAAGGACATGAATAACAGTGCAAATATATGTAACACACTCATATACGGATAGTCCTTGTCATTACTTTTCTAGTGATAGGTGGTATTCCATTTGGTTCCTCACGGTTGAGAAGTTATGGCTTTGTGAAGTTAGAAGCCCTTAGTTGGTTACAAGTGAATTAATTAAAGGGTAAAGTTGTTGCAACAAGAAAGTTCAAGAAGCCCTAAGATTAAGGAGATAGGTTACTATGAAAAAGTATATAAACACCTCAAGGAGTCTCTCATAAGTACACACACACACACACACTTATATTGAATATATATCTTGTGATAATGTTATGGTCTAATATTTTGGTCTATTAGTGAATTTGACGACAAGTTTGAAGCAGTAGAGAAATTTTCAGAGTTGTAGAGTGTTAGGGTTGTTATGTAACCCTAATTGAGCAGGCCCTTGTGGGTTAGCTTGAGGGTGTCTCGCGAGGCACCCCCGTGGGTCGGACGTCATGCAAGGCCTCGCATGACAGGGAGTCTTAGTCCTATGAGGCTAAAGAAAATTTGGGGGAAATGTTGGTACCATACTGTTGAAGGCTATGGAAGAGTTACATGTCAGTATTATAGTACAACAGGTCAGCTATAGGTTATAGGTACACTCATGTTATTATTTCTTATGCTTAGTTATGGTATGATACATACTTCGGAGACATGTCTTGTTGATGCATGTTACATCTTGGTGATATTGGTATGATACATTGGTTAGAAAAGTGTTACTAAATTAACGAGAACTGTGACCTCAAAACAAGAATTTTGGCCCAAAAAACCCATATTTTTCCATAAAAAACATGAAAATCAACCCCCTAAATCAAAAAGTGGTGCTACTAGTAACACCATTTTTTCAAACAGGATCAAAATTACAACATTTTTCAAGCATCTCCTTCTAAACTCATACAGTATCTCAGAAAAACCTTTAAATTAATACCTAAATAAAAAGTGATGCTCACTAAAGAAAAAAGTTTTTCTAAATGTTAAAATTATGGCTCATTATGACCTAAATGAAATTGTGGTTTTGACAATAGATCCCTATGCTAAAAAAAACTCAAAATTGGATACAAAATGGTCACTTTAAAATTTATTTACCAACTTTTTTTTTTCTTAAATTTACATTGAAAAATAAATGAATAAATTGGAGAAATTATTCGCAAGTTTTTTTTAAAAGAAGAAAAAAACACATTTAAAAAAATATATTCAAAACCCAAATAAATAAACAAAACATTAAAAAGAGGGTGGAAAAAAAACACTAAAATGATATGAAAAAAATATAAAGTTTCTCGAAAAACAACAATTAAAAAAATATATATATGTATTTTTTTAAAAAGAATAATAAAAAAACCCTTGAAACTTAAATAAAATAGAAAAATAGAAAAATAGAAAAATAGAAAAAATAAACAAAAAATGCTAAAACAGAAGTGAAAGTCAAAAACAATTTAAAATAAAAACATATTCAAAAAATATTAAAATTAAGTAAGGTAAAAATTTAAAAACTTAAATAAAAAACAAAAATGAAAAGTTATATCTTAAATACAATTTATAATTGCAAAAACTATTTAAAATGATGATGATGATGATGATTAACGTCCACTAAGACCGAATTGGTCTATCAGACCTTAGGAGGGTAAGTGATTACTTGCAATTCTTTGGAATTGTGTTTATGTGCTTGAAAAGCATTAAGAGAAGCTTTCCAAGATCACCATAGTTTTGTTGAGTTAAGAGGTCAGGAAGGTTGGTAGTGTGACAAACATTTTGAAAATGAGATCTAATATGGGTATAGGCTGGACAATCTAAGAGAAGGTGTTTTTTATCTTCAACCTTCTTAGTGTCACAAAGGTGATACACTCTTTCATGCCATGGCATTTTAGGAATTGACCAATGCCCAGTTTCACTATGGATCTTGTGAGAATTTGTTCTTATCTTAGCAATGCTTAATTTTTTCTTTACACTCGTCAAAACAGATAGATAATTTTGATCTTCTATATTAGGGTTCATTATATCCTTATAATACCTTAACTTTATTTTTTCCTCTAACTCTTTATCACACCACATTTTCTTCTTAAAGTTTGATTTGATGATATTTTTAATAGTATCTTTATTCTGCGAAATGTTGTCTTCCATGATTCCCCAATAGTTTAGCCAAGACTGGGCATGTTTATTCCATCATCGCTTCAGTTGATGGTGGTTACGACTCGATTTTTAAGAAATTTTAGGAATCCTATTGTCTTCCATGTTATTTAACTTGTTCTTATACATTAGGTATCTAGTCACAGTCATGCTCTCAATGGGGGAGAGGCTTGTTTCTAAGAGGAGGATGGGATAGGATGTATTTAATTTAACTTTGAGATTATAGGTTATAATTTTCTTTTGTATTTTCTCTATCTTTCTCCATGTTTCACCAAAGATACTACAACCCCACACTTCACATACATAAAGAATATCATGTGTAACGAGAGTCTCAAAGAGGAGTTTCTTCTTATCCCAAATCCAAAGATCGATTGAATTACAATTGTTTTCAAGCCCATAATAAGCTTTTCATCCCCCAATAATCATTTTCTCAATGCTATAATTCCAGTTGAGCTTGTGGTGAATATCAATTCCAATATATTTGTATGAATTCACTTCCTCCAAGTTATTTTTGTCATATACGAAGGTATCATAAGTTATTTTATTGGATTTAATAATCATGACCTTAGTCTTATCAGTATTAACAGTCAGTCATATTGGAGAAAAAATCTGAGGATCCTTTGTTGGTTTTAAAGATCACGGAGACTCCTTTACATAAGAATCATATCATCAACATAAATAATAATATTGATGACTATGCTAGTGAGAGTAGGGCCGATACAACCTACTTTTCCAAACAATCTTCTAACTTGTCAATGTATATGCCAAAAAGGGTAGGGGACAAGGGACAACCATTTTTTACTCCAATATTATAGTTAATTTATTTCAAGTAACCCTTAGTGTTTTTAAACTTAGAAATAACATTCTCATACATCCTTATTGCAACAGCCTCAACTCTAGACACACTTTTATCTCTTCCAACCTATTCCAAAGGTTTTTCCTAGGAACCATGTCAAAAGATTTTCTAAAGTCAACAAAACAATAAAAAAGATTGGTTTTAGTATTGTGGAACTCATATGCAATGATCTTAAAGGCAACAAGATGGTCCAAAATTGAATGATATCTCCTAAACCTAGCTTGGCCTTTATCTCTTTTACAATGACTTTCTAGCCAAAGGCTAATCTTCTTTTCCAAAATAATTCCATAAAGCTTGGTTAAAATCAGGCTAATCATATTGGTCCTATAATTAGAGGGAATGTTTCGATCCCCACTTTAAAAATAGGAACAATGAGGCTTTGCGTCCAGGGTTTAGGGAAGACCTACTTGACTACTAAATTGAAGAGCTTGTGTATGTGATGGATAAGGATAGGACCTTCGATTTTAAAAATTTCATCTTGGTAACCTTCAATGTCCTTAGCTTTCCCATTTGCAAGCTGCTTAACCTCGAACTCTATGTCATCTAAAGAAAAAAATGCATCTTCTGTAGGGATAATAGGAATGGTGTCCATGGAATTAGGGAACTCGTAAAGACTTTTAAGGTAGAAATTACAGTCCCTTAAGGGAATCATATTATTTTATTTACTATTGTGGTTTATAATTTGGCTCCATAATTTCTTAGGATCTAGCTTAGATAGTTGTGAAAGATGCTCTTGCATTTTATTGATATAGTACCTTTTTTCCCTTTTAATTAGGGATTTGTATGTATTGATCTTATCGAGTTTTAAGGACTCATTAGAAGCATCCCCAATGTCTTTCCTAGAAATTTTACATTCTTTATCATACCAAGGGTTGGTCATTCTATTATTCTTTTTACAGGACACCTTGAAAGATAACTTGTTAATAGAAGTGGAAAGGGTAGTTGTAAGATTATGATAGATTTATTCAATGTTGTCCTTATAAGTCAGGAGATGTAATTTACTATTTAAATCCTTTAATAAAAGGTAAACTTTACTTTTGTCAAAGAACAATTGTCTTTGATTATCATAAGTCTCTTCAATGGTGCTCCTGTTCATCGAAAATTTTAGAGTTAGGGTTAAATTTTTATGATCAAAGTCAGGTTCATGGTCATTTAAAAGGTTAAAAAATTCTATTTTCTTGGAAACAGGGATATCACATATCACATAATCTACGATACTACTACCTAGCCCATGAATACATGTCATATGGTTGGAGTTTGGCCACTTCATTACTCCATTGCAAATTATTAGGTCTTGAGAGCTGTAGAGCTTAACCAACTCAGTACCAAACAAATTCTCAATTAGGTCTTCATAGTTTCTTTTGTAGCTATTAGATAAAACAAGGTCCTCATCTAGCCATAAATGATTATGGTTGGAATCAGTGCTTAAAAGAGTAGCTTGTTTAGTTGTAGTTCTAGTATTAAAGTATCCTAGCAGGAGGATATTACCTTCATTTTTCAAATTATAAATATCTTGTTCTAAATTATTATAGGGACAATTGCTATCTATATTGTTTTTCTTATAAAAAGTCGAATTAATAGGTGCAAAATAGACAATTTATATATACATATTTTTAGCATTGGTGTCTAAAATTTCTATCCAAATGTAGTAATTTAGAGGGTTGATCTTATGAAGTTGAATGTGAGGAGAAATGTTCTTTCTAATATAGCAATCTATGCCTCATATCCCTCTACGGTGGGACTTTTTGTTCCATGCTGACCACAAGACAAATCCTTCTATGTTAGGGACCTTAGACTCTTCATGATCCAAAGTTTTGACAAATAATATCAATATCACTTAGGATCCAACTTATCATAGCACCTTTGTGCCATGGAAATCCATGACAGTTCCAAAAAAGGATCCCTAGTGTCCCAAATTCCTATTTATTATTATCCTTCTCGTCTCTATCCCTAACAATGGCTTTTCAATTTCTAATCATTTCCCATTTTCATTCTTTCGTGGCTTCTTTTACCTTTTGAACTTCCTTCCTTAATTCAACTTGGTCTTCGGGAATGAGGTCTTCATTTATAAATATTCATGGCCCTTTTAAGCTCAGAGATTTATTGAGTATGTTATATTTATGGTTATTACAACTTACTTTCACATGAATCAACCTACCTTTGTGATCAATTATTTTCCTAGCGTCTTTGCTTCTATGAGGTAAGTTGTATCAATTTGTGATTTATTATTTAGTTATTCTTTTACTATTGCTAGTGCATCCTCCTCTTGCTATTCTTTTATACCAAAAATTATGAGGTTCAAGGATCTTTTATTACGCTCATGGTCAAGTTCAATTAGCTTATTCATTTCCTCTTTGATGGGTTTGATTTCCAAATTTTTTTCCATATTACCAAGGGTCAAATTGTTGGTTAGTTTTTCTTCTAGCTCTTTAATCCTATCTCTCAACTTGTGATTTTCTTCAGCCTCTCCTTCTTGGGTTGATTGTTTATGTTTTTCCATTTCTTGAATCCTATCCTTCATT
>ML808415.1:71965-87921 GCA_009831015.1 Picea engelmannii
ATTTTGATCTCATAAAACTAATTGATTTTCTATTGTAGCCTACCCAAATAGAAAGCATATGCATATCAATCAATCAATTTATTTGTATCATACAATCCTACCTAGCCTACATATGTAACAATAAATAATAAACATATGAATAATAGTATACACATTGTGGTTAGAAAAAATGATTGATGTTCATCATGAAAACAACTTGTTATTTCTCAATCGAGTAGAATTACTTGAACTAACTACTTCCTATGTCACACACAATGTTTCTTAGCAACTACAATTTTCAAAACTATCTAATTACCAATACTTGACATGCATTCGAGTGCATTCCTTGAAAGGATTGTTTTTCTTAATATGTTGACTAGGATTTCACTCCTATGGAAAGGGTTTCAAACAATGTCTAGGGTTTCACTCTTGTAGCTAAGGTTTCAAATGGTTGCTAGGGTTGAAAAGACTAAAATCCAAAAAAAATCAAACAAACAACTAAAGAAAATTAAATAAGCATACCTAATAAGAGGTGAAATTGAGGAATGTTTTATCCACACCACTTCTAGTTGTGTTCACGCCTAAGTATAGGTGAGTGATTTTTATGCAACCAAACATGGTACAAATGAGTGAGTTGTTCCTAGGTTTGTAAGTCATTCACCTATGAATCAATTCATAGTGGGAGAAAATCAAGGTAAAAATTTCCAATAATCGCCTGAATGTGATTTTATCTATTGTAAATTATCAACAATTTCCTATTGTCTACACTAATATTATGACATTGCAATTTTAATTACATTGATATTCAAACTCTTGTATTCATGGTTTTTTATATTTTGAGCTCTTGACAGGTCATTCTTGAGTAACTCAATGGATGGAATTGAATTTCATTAAAGTGATCCATACATTAATACAATGAGAAGTGACCTTTGGTTTCATATTCCAAGAGGTACGATGACTCATCATATTCACCTATAACTCTTCATATTTAAAATAATTAATATTTACAATATACAATCATCCCAAGGATTAGGTATCTAACATCCCCCCCTTAATCTGAAGGTGGTATGACCCAAAGGGGGGATATATAAGGTTAAATGTATATGATATGACCCCAAGGGGGGAATATATGGGGATAAATGTACATGTAATGTCTAAATATATATGTTATAAGGTAGGCCTAATATCAAAGGGGACTCATGTGCAAGTGTGAATAGGTATATATAGATATCATGTATTCATTATTGTGAGACATGTGAATTGTGATGTATGAATGCATTTGGTTATGTGGAGGAGGTTCTCCTATTATTTAAGGATTTATTGTGTAAATTTTCTATATTAGAGACACTCACATTGTTGTACATGGTGTGTAATTATATTTTGTTATGAAATTTTAAGCATTTGGTACATTACATTTGGTTTCACAGCATTGGTCCTAGGGATTTGATTCCTCAAACAAGTCATCTTGGAATTTTTACTATAATGTTTTTTCGGGGCCAATTTAGAAGGAGAAACTTGGAGGCTATTTGGAATGCATATCAAGATGTCTTTGTTATGAATTTAAGCTCATGTTTCATTGTAGTTCCATAGATACAGCCTGTGGAAGATAGGTTTTTTTACTAGTCCTATAACTAGTCTCAAACATGTGTTCTAGGTAAAACAATCATATCTTCTTCATAGAGGATTAAAATTCCATGAGATGTGTTTAATTTGAAATAGGGTATCCTTTAGTTTTTTGGGTACAATTTTTAAAATCATATATCAACATTGGACATGGGGCATTCTGTACAAGTTCACTCTCCAAAATAGGCCAAAATTCAACAAGGTTTGGGAAAGTTACCATAACTTTAATTTGGCACATCCAATTTTGGCCATACCTATGGAATTTTAGAGAATACATTTCATAGTACTACACGTTGAAATGTATGACTCAAAGGGGCCTAAATTTCAGAAATACACCAGAAGGAAGGTCTACTAGAAGGATCGACTCCAAATCAGGGTTTTCAAAGGTATGTTCACTTAAAACTATCATAACTTTTGATTGAGATGTTCGATTGAGATCATTCAAAAACCATTGGAAAGATAAAACATAGAATATAGTATTGATAAAATGATTATAACTATTTGATATCATTATTCCTGATATATTGAAGTTGTAATTTGAGGATTATGGTTAGAGATCAATTAAGAATCAATAGAAATAACTAAGTTTACAGGAGATGAAAATAAAGATGAAATCAAACCCGTGGAATGGTTGAGGATGGTAAAAGAAAATTGTAAGAATCCTTTTACGACAAGACTTAATTTGGATGATGAATATTTCAAACAGTGGTATAGCCTTGACGAAGGTACTAGATGAAATACCACATGGGAAGTATTCGAAGAATTGTTCTCAAACAAATGGATCAAGGACTCAAAAATGGAGGAAATGTATAGAATTCAAGATGAATTAAAATAATAAAAGGAATATATTAATAATAATGGTGAGGATATATCTAATATAATATACCTTAATGAATCAATCAATAAGGAAGTTGATAACTTAAAGCAAGAAAAAAGTAGCAAAGCAAAGAGGGAATATGATGGTTCAATGGAAGATTTAAAAAAAAAAAGATGAAGAGATATGTAGATTATGAAAACATAACAAAAACCTATTGGATGAGGTTAAAATATTGAAAGAAGAAAAGAAGAATTATCAAAATCAGGAAGAAACAATGATCTTGGATGAATAATCTACCAAAACAATTGAAGAGGAAATTTGCAAAAAGGATGAGGAATCGCTAAATATTGATGAGGTAAAATTGGAATTGCAATCCAGAATTGAAGGAGGACATCAATATTTGAAAAATGGGGTGACATTGTATCTCCAAAAGGAGAAAGAAGACAATATTCAAGAAGGTCACTAGAAGATACTTGAAGAAGTTGAAATACATCTAAAGGATTTACATGCCAAATATGATGGTATTATCTCCAAGTCTAGAGTAATCAAAGTCCAAGAAAATATGATAGAGGATTCCATGGTATATGGAAAAAATATAGATGAAATGGGTGTGTAGAATGAAGAAAAACCGTCAAATTTAAAACCATATCGATGCCCTCATTATCAGGAAAGATTTCAAGGAACACAAGAAGATCATTATCAACATTATCAAGGAATAAGATGGAATACACATCAATATTCATGGAATATGGCATCACAAAACCATTATTCGACTAGCTATTATCATAGACCAACATATAATACAAATTGGAGAAGCTTCCACAATGATACATGGAATCAAGGGAAATAAAATTATGCAACAACTAGACACCAAGGATTACAACCCAAAATAATTGATTTTGTATGGATGGATCATCATCAATGGAAAGAAGAAACCAGGAACATAATAAAATAATATTACTTGGTTTCATCACATGTGAATCCTTTAATTGCAAAGCTTTGAGAACAAACATTTTTGAAGGAGGGTATTATGTTATAACCCAAGAGGGGCATATATAGGGTCAAATGTATATGATATAACCCCAAGGAGGGGAATATATGGGGATAAATGTACATGTAATGTGTAAATATATATGTAATAGGATCAGCCTAATAGTAAAGGGGCCTCATGTGTAGGTGTGAATAGTATATATAGAGATCATGTATTCATTATTGTAGATATGTGAATTGTGATGTATAAATGTATTTGGTTATTCGGAGGAGGTTCTCCTATTCTTTAAGGATTTATTTTGTAACTTATCTATATTGGAGTTGTGCTCCATGCTCACATTGTTGTACATGGTGTGTACTTATGTTATTTTATGCTATTTTAAGAATTTGGTACATTACAGAAGGGGTGTTTGTAATTCCAAGCATCTTTTTGAACTTTGCGGACTTCTCTTTTCCAAGTTCTTTGGTGAATATGTCTACAATTTTCTCACTTGAGGAACAATGTATCAAATGAATTTCCTTGGCATATAAATTATTTTGAATCAAATTTCTCTTCATGTTGATTTTCTTTGTTTGATCATGGAATCTAGGATTCTTGGCCAACTTGATTGCAAAAGTGTTGTCAATAAAAAGTGAACTAACATTCAAATGTTTCTCTTAAAAATACTCTAGTATATTATTGAGCCACAAAATCTCATTTTTCACCTATTCAATAGCCACATACTCTACCTCTTAAGTGGAATCTATTGGAATATATTGTTTGCATGATCTCCAAGAGATATCAACCGATCCGAGACTCATGAGGTATCCTAAAGTAGACACTCCATTCTCTGTATCGCTATAAAAGTTTGAATCTGTGTATCCAACTAGTTTTAAGTCCTCCACCTTAGAGTATTTGAGACAAAAATATCGAGTTCCCTTCATGTACCTTATATCTCTCTCTACAACACACCACTGTCCATAATATTTTTGCATGAAGCTAGAAAGGATGACAACTGCAAATAAAATATTTGGTCTAGTTGTGGTAAGGTAGATATGACTCCCCATGATATTTCTATAGTTTGTTGCATCCTCCAATTCATTCCCTTATTTTGATGTTAGCTTCATACTTTTCTCCATTGGAGTAGAGAAAGGATTACAATCATCCACGACAAATTTGTTCAACAATTCTCCAATGTACTTCTTTTGAGAGATGAATGCATGATTTGGTGCAAGATACCAGATATAATAAATACGCAGAACAGGAATAAAATGCTAGAAATGGCAGAATAACAGTAATATAACCATCATAATCTCCACAATAACACAGAAATAATATGAGAACAACAACTGAAATAGCACTTTGATTCAGAAAACAATGTTCGCAAGCCTCTTCGAGGGGGAAAAATCCAGTCGAGCAACGCTCTGTTACAATAATCTCCAAGCTAGGGTCTTCATACCCTTAACCCTTATTTATACTAAATATGTCTATTAAGAGAAGCATCTAGAGGAATATCCTTCTAGAAGAGAAAGCTTCTATTAGGTCTTCTTACATCCACCTTATTCTATTTTGTTGAAAGGCCTTATTAATATTGACCTTTATTACATCTGAATACATTGATCTACCTATGTGTGGGTTAAGACCTTAACATGTCTGCCCCCTTAAAAACAACCTTGTCCTCAAGGCTTGAGATGTGGAAACTGCTACAGAATGGTAGTTGGTTCCCAAGTGGCATCTGCTAGAGTCATATCTTTCCACTATACTAGCACTTCCTTGATGGTTCTCTGACGCAAGCGACGCTCACGCTAGTCCAAAACGGCTTATGGATGTAGCCAAATGGATCCTTCTTCATCTAACTCTGGAAGGTTGGTTTGAATTTGGCACCTGGTTCCAATCACCTTCTTCAAGCATGAAACATGAAAAATAGGATGTAGCTTCGACTGACTGGGCAGAGCTAACTGATATGCAACTTGTCCCCAATGCTTGAGGACTATGTAAGGGCCATAAAATTTGGGTGCTAGCTTCTGACAATGCTCGGCCTTGAGGGAAGTTTGCTTATATGGTTGCAGTCTCAGAAACACCTAATCCCCTTCTACAAATTAACGTTCAGAGTGACCTTGATCCACTTGTTGCTTCATTTGGTTCTGTGCCATGACCAAGTTCTCTATAAGGGTACGAAGGATATCCTCTCGGACTGTAAGTGTTTGGTCAACCTCCTAGACCTTCGAGGTACCCAGGAAGTATGAGATAACTGAAGGTCACTTCTGTCCATATACCGCTTCAAAAGGATTCATGCAAGTGGCTATATGGTATGTAGTGTTGTACCACCATTCAGCTAGGGGTAACCATTGAGCCCACTAGTGTTGTTTTTCAGAGGCAAAGCACCTTAGATATGTTTCCAAACACTTGTTGACAACTTCCGTTTGACCATCCATCTAGGGATGATAAGTTGAGTTGAGATGCAATTGTGTGCCTTGTAGCTTAAGCAGTTCTTGCCAAAAATTGCTTGTGAAAGTTGGGTCATGATCAGAAACAATAGAGTGCGGCATGCCATGAAGCTTGAATACCTGGTCCATGAAAATTTGAGCCACCGTGGCTGCAGTAAATGGGTGGTGAAGAGCGCAAAAATGAGCATACTTGGAAAGGCGATCCACCACCACCATTATGACTGATTTATTCCTCGATTTGGGTAAGCCTATAATAAAGTCCATAGAGATATCCTTCCAAATAATAGGGGGAATCAGAAGCGGTTAGAGGGTGCCTGGAGATTTGACTGTTTCTCCCTTGTTGCGTTGACACACCTCACATTCAGTGACAAACTTACGTATGTCCTGTTTCATACCATCCCAGAAAAAAGAACGTTTGACCTGGTCATATTTTTTGGTGAACCCTAAGTGCCCCGCTGTGGGTGTAGCATGAAGCTCAGAAATTACCGTGGATTTGAGCTTGGATTGTTTACTTAAATACAAGAGGCCTTTGTATCGAAGCTCATCTTGGAGCCAGGAGTACCCTGGGGGATTCGGAGCCTCGTTCTGCAGTTGTTGGGTCAGATGCAAACTTTTGGGATCTTGAAGCCATTCCTGGCGTACAACTTGGAGCCAATCAGGTACAATGAAGGAAAGAGAAAAAAGGGATCCTTCGTCTTCATATTTTCAGGACAGTGCATCTGCCATGACATTATATTTTCCCTTCTTGTAAATGATCTCATAATCATATCCAAAGAGCTTAGTCACCCATTTTTGTTTCTACTGGGAGGAAATGTGTTGCTCCAGAAAGTACTTGAGGCTTTGATGGTTGGTCTTAAATTGGAAGCGTTGCCCCAAGAGATAAGGATGCCACAGCTCAACGGCATGCAGAATTTCCAACATTTCTTTTTCATAAATGGGTTTTCCCAGATTCCTTTCAGACAGTTGCTTGTTGGTGAAGGCCAAAGGTCGACCCTCTCGCATAAGGACAACGTCAATTCCTTTCCCTATGGCGTCACATTCCAACACAAAGGTCTTTGTGAAATCGGGAAGGGCCAGAACTGGAGTGGTGCACATGGTTGTCTTCAAGGTTTGAAAATCTTGAGTAGCTGCTGGAGTCCAAGTGAAAGAGTTCTTCTTGAGGAGAGTCGTGAGAGGTGCTGCAATCTTTCTATAGTTCTTAACAAACTTGTGATAATACCCTGTTAGGCCCAAAAATCCACGTAAGATTTTGAGGGTCTTTGGCTGTAGCCAATATTGCATAGCTTCAATATTTTTTGGGTCCACCCTGACACCATCCTTTCCCACCAGAAGACCCAAGTATTCTACTTCTGAGGCACCAAAATCACATTTGGACTGTTTCAGGAAAAGTTGGTGCTGAGAGAGTAGGCAAAGAACTTGATCCACATGAGTAAGATGGTATGTCCAGGTTTTGTTATAGATGAGGATATCATCAAAGAAAACTAAGACAAAATGATGGAGAAAAGGGCGGAAGACATGGTTCATGAGGCTCTGGAAGGTGGAGGGGGCGTTACACAAGCCAAAGGGCATGACCAAAAACTCATAGTGGCCCTCATGAGTGTGAAAGGTGGTCTTGGGAATGTCGACCTCTTTCATACATATCTGGTGATAGCCTGAGCGAAGATCAAGTTTGGTAAAGAATTGGGTGTCACTCAATTCATCCAGGAGGTCTTCAATGACAGGAATGGGAAATTTGTCTTTGATGGTCAGTTTGTTGAGAGCATGGAAGTTAGGACACATTCTCCAAGAACCTTCTTTCTTCAGTACCATGATGACTGGAGACAAGTAAGGGCTTGTACTAGGATAGATGATGCCTACAGTAAGGAGTTCCTGGACCATTTTCTCAATTTCATTTTTTTGTGCAAAGGGGTGGCGATATGGACGGATATTGGGGGGAAGGCTTTCTGGGACAAGGGGAATGGAATGATCATGAACACTGTGGGAAGGAGGGAGTCCTTGGGGAGTGTAAAATACCATTTGATGTTTAGAAAGGAGGGCTTGGAGGTCTTGGGGCACTGGGGGTGTCTCTATGGCTTGTATGGCGTGGAGTTGGGAAATGACACCAGAATGACCTTTTTTGAGCAGTTTTTCCATGCGATGAGAACTGATGACCTTAGGTGAAGCAGCAGTGATGCCTTGGAATTTATATTGGTGGCCTCCTTGGTCAAATTGCATGGTTAAGTTCTAAAAATCCATGAGAATGGGACCCAAAGTCTTGAGCCAGTCTGCACCCAACACAATGTTGCAACCTCCCATGTCAATAGAAAACATATGGGATTTTAGGTGGTAGTCACTGATTTGGAGACACACATTTTCACAGTGCCCGCCACATTTCATAGAACCACCATTGGCAATCATGATTTGGAAATTGTTGACAGCATGGATGTAGCAATGGGTTTCTTGGGCAATGCAGCGATGAATAAAATTATGGGTGTTGCCACTATCAACCAAAATGATGACCTTTCAGTGCTTGATGTAAATGATTAACTTTAGGGTTTGGGGGGCAGAGAAGATGGTGAGAGCATTGAGGGAAATGATCAGTTCCACTTTGGGAGGGTCAGAGGGAGGGTTTATGTCAATGATTTTTGGTGACTCGGGCACAAGGGGAGTGTCAACATCCTCTTCCAGAATATCCTCAGAGATGGCCATAAAAAGATTTTGTTCCTTACATTTGTGGCCCGAGAAATATTTTTCATCGCAATTATAACAGAGGCCTTTGAGTTTGTGTTCAGCCATTTCATCCCTGGTCAATTTTTGGATCTTTAATGGGGCGGAGGCAGTAGTGGGGTTTACTGGTTTAAGGCGAGGAATAAAGGAAGGCTTATGGTTTTGAGAGGAAACAATTTGTTGTGCTTCTTTAGCTTTTTTAGTACCCTCCACCCAAGTCGTAGGTCGAGCCATGAGGACATGGGCCCAAATATCCTCCTTGAGGCCACTGATAAAACACTCTCGAAAGAAAGCATTAGTCATGCCCTCTGTTCGAAAATCCAGGCGCTTAAATGCAACTATGAAGTCTTCTATTGTTCCCGATTGCTTCAATTTTGTCAAACGAACCAAATGGTTGGTGTCAGTGTCAAAGCATTCATAAAGCTTAGTCACAAATTGGGTCCAAGCAATATACCCTTGACGAGAAGTTTTTCTCCATTGCCACCATTTCCAGCGTTCTTGATCTAGATGGAGAACACCATACCAAAGTTTGGCCAAGTCATCTATAATGTTGTAGAGAGAGAAATAATGTTCCATTTGGGTGACCCAACTAGTGAGGTCCGAGCCATCAAATTTGGTTACATCCACCCGCGAAAGGCATATGTCCTGTTGAAAGTGATGGCGCTAAAAGGTATGGGAATGGGAAGAAGTTTCACCTTTAGTATTTGTATGTGCGTCAGGAAAAGCGTCATCGGTAGGGATCTTGAGTTTGGTGCAGAGTGATGCAAACACAGATTCAAGATGGGTGGTCAGTTCATGTTTGACTTCCGCCATTGCGGAGTGCAAAGATGCATTTATGGTGGTATTGATGGAGGTATCACGGGAGGCAATAGTAGCACTGAGTTGTTGCACTTCTTGTTGGGTCTCAAGGAAACTAGATTGCAAGGTGTTGAAGCGAGACTCTAGTTCTTGGCTACAGGTATGGGCCATGAGAATGTAATGTCCCCCACCTCTTAGAGAGGTGATGAGGAGACTCAGTGGCCTGGTCACCCCCACTAGGTCATAGTCTCACACTAAGGGGGGGAAAGTCAAGAAGTTAAAAGTTATATTTTTAGGTTGACTTAAGAAACGAAAAGGATAAATAAGTAAAAGATAACTCAACAGAAGAATAGAAGATTAACCTTGTGAGTTAACCTAACTCAATAGAGAATTAGAAGGAAAAGTATAAGTAAGAGGTTGGGGCACACCTATTACTCATTCTGGTTTTAGATTAGCATTTTCTATTGCTCTTGAGCATTCAGTTTGGGGGTTTTGTTGTACAAACCCTTGTGAGCAACTCAGTGGTGAAATATCCACTCACCTTGTTCTGCAGCTTGGTATCGGGGATGAAAGACTCCTCCACACCATTCTAGTCTTATACCATCTCCATATAGCACTTCAGAAGGTAGCAGGTTGTACTGTTCTTGTGTTTCCAGCAAGGGTGCACCATCATCTAGAGGGAGGTTCGATCTAGCTTATCCTAAGGGCCTGGGGCCATTCTGACAGTTGGGTTTTGTTTGCAGGGTCAGGACCATCAGTTTGAGGGATTTTATGGAGGGTTATCATCATTCTACAGTTGTCTGCATATTGGGACATGTTGGAGCCATAGGGCACATCCTGTGATTCAGTAAAACTCAGATCTAGGGAGATCTGCTTGAGATATGAGTCCGAAACTTCTCCCACGTGATTCTCATAGCCTGATCTATATTCTTGGAGAGTTTCAGAGAATTTGGAGGCCTCCTTCATCAGGGCCGAACCAGCTAGGGTTTCAGTCATCCAGTGGGGTGCACCATTCAGTGGAGGAATTCAGATCTACAGGGTTTGAGAGTGGATTTGGGAACTTGGACATCTAGGTTGTCCTTAGAGTTTCCTGATCTATCATTTGGCATATTTCTCTGGATGATTGGACACTTTTGGTAGTAGGGAAGAATTATTGAGGGCTTTAGCATTATAGCAAGGTGTGGCACTTTCCATCTTGGAGGTTGAGCATTAGTGCGGCTCGGATCTACTTGATTCAGTCTTCATTGTATATCCAACCTTTGGAGGCTTATTTTGTATTGTCAGGAGCATTTTGTAGCAGCTCATATCTATTGCTTGTATGACCATCTGAGGTTTATGCTAGACCGACCATCTATTGTATTGATCTTACATTGCTCATAATAAAAAGGTCAGATCTTTTCTTATGCTTCTACATCTTGAATATATTGTGATCTTCATGTGTTGATGAATCTTGTATGCACTTAATAACTCAATAAATACCTGCACATCAATAGATCAGTAGTAGTTAGTGATTCCAAGAAAATATTTGGCTTGGGATCATTACAGTGGTATCAAATCCTTGATCCTCCAAACCTATGGAGAGATCAGTGCATGCAGAGGTACAGGGGAATTGTTATGGGTCGAAGGAATAAAAACAACAGTGAAACAAAGGCAAAAATGGAAGGGTCGGGAGATGACCATGAGCCTCAGGGCTTGTCTCTCTTAGTAGCCCAATTTGATAAGTTCCAGCAAAACATGAACCATACAAAAAGCATATTGGTCCAACAGTTGGATGAGTATCAGGAAACCAACAGAAGGGGACAGGTCGAAATCTCTGAAACCTTGAAGAAAGTTGATGAGAATCTACAGAAAATGAACAAGAACCAAACTAGGATAACTGACATTCTGATGCAAGTAACCCATCAAGGCAAAGATCCTGATACGTATGAGAATAAGGAGGCTGGAGGGTCCAGTGGAACCCATGAGGAAGTCATATATAACCCGAAGAAAGCACCGGGATCCGAAGGAAGTCTTGGAGGAGGCATGTTCCATGGGCAGATGGGTAGCAGTACCAATCATAGGCCATACATGCCAGTTTTCATAAATGAACCGCTAGGCCGACACTCAGGTATCAGAGCTAACCCCAGACCATACATGCCCACATTCACAGATGAGCAAGGGCAGCATGAACAGGTTGAAGATTTTGTGGAACAATTAGCCAGGAGTACCAGGCAATACTACAACTTGGATATGAAAGTTCAAAGACAGATGTCCCTAGACCAGTATTGTCAACTCAGGTTCAGAAACCAACCTAGGACGAACCACAGGGGCATCTTTGAGTTTGAGAGAAGGGCAGGGAAGATAGAGATTCCATACTTTGATGGTACGGCTATGATGACAGCACAAGCATGGGTGTAGAAGTTGGATACTTACCTACAGCTTAACCCCATGAGAGAGATGGAGGCCATCAAGTTTGCCAATATGTACTTGGATGGCAAGGCCCATGACTAGTGGTACCATGGGCTCACCATACTCGGCCACAACCAGATTGTATCCTATACAGAATCCACTCAAAGGCTCATTGATAGATTTGACCTAGGAGATCCTGAGTTACATTTCCGGGAGCTTACCCAACTCAAGCAAATAGGTACGACTGAGGAATACATTGATGAGTTCTAGAGGTTGGCAGTGATGGTGTAAGATATTTCCCCAACCAGGCTCATGATGCTCTTTACAGAAGGATTGACGAAACCCTTGAAGGGTTGGGTTAAGGCCTTCAAGCCTACCAGCCTACAGGAAGCCATTTGGAAGACAAGGGATCTGGGTCTAGCTGCTAAACCAAAATTCATACCCAAACCACCTCTTAACAATGGTGGAAGAGATCAAAGGCCTCTAATAAACTAGGGAGGAAGTGACCCTAATGGTTATGACAGGGGCTGTGGCAGAATAGATGACAACACCAGGAGGGAACTGAGAAGGAAGAAACTCTGCTTCACATGAAAGGAGCCATGGAATCCCTCACACAAGCGCATGGGACAAGGACAGGTACATTACATTGAGGTCACTTCAGATGACAAAGAAGAGGATGAGTACGGTCAGATACAAAACATGGAGGCCGAAACGTTAGAGGCAGCAGAAGAGGAGGTTCCAGAACTAGACTGTGCAGTTGGAGAGAAGGCTATGTTGGCATCTATCAGCGGGGTACCCAAGTTCAGCACCTTTAGGATGAGAGGGGTCTTGTAAGGACAGAGAGTGTCAGTTCTGATTGATGGAGGATCTTTCCACAATTTCATTGATGCAACATTACTGAAGAGGAGGCACATACCTACAGTAGAGTTTGAAGGATTCAAAGTGGAGCTAGCAGGTGGTAGTACTATGCCCTGTAACAGATACATACTAGGTATGAAACTCACCTTGGGAAGGCATGAGTTAGTTCAGGATGTGTATGTGATGGATCTTCCCAATACCAACATCATCCTAGGGGTGCAGTGGCTTAGCACTTTAGGACCCATCACCACAANGAGTGGTCACGGCCAAGAGGATGGAATCCATCTTCATAAGGGAAGAAATTGTATACGCAATGGAATGTAAGGTCTCAACATGGGTGGATGAGAAGGGAAAGGTTCATTACACACCAGAGATCAAAAGAATCATTGACAAGCACCAGAAAGTGTTTAGGTCGATTCCTCCAGGTGTGCCACCAGACAAGGGGTTTGAGCACATCATTGAGCTAGAAGCAGGGGCTAAGCCTGTTATCACCACACCCTATAGGCATCCCAAGAAGTATAAAGATGAAATAGAGAAGGCCATCAAGGAGCTTCTAGACATGGGACACATCAGATCGAGTTCAAGCCCATTTGCTTCATCAGTAGTCTTGGTGAAGAAGAAGGATGGAATGATGAGAATGTGCATTGACTTTCGGGATTTGAATGAAAAGACGATAAAAAACAGGTACCCCATACCCAGGACTGATGAGTTGCTGGATGAGCTGCATGGAGCTATATATTTCACAAAAATTAATCTTCGCTCAGGCTACCATCAAATCAAAATGAGGGAGGAGGACATCTCAAAAACAGCCTTTAGGTGTCACTACGGACATTATGAGTTTTTGGTGATGCCCTTTGGGTTAACCAATGCCCCAACCACATTTCAGTCTTGCATGAACGATGTGTTCAACAAACAACTGAGGAAACACTTGTTGGTATTCTTTGATGACTTGCTCATTTACAGCAAGACCTAGGAGGAACACCTTCGACATGTGGACCAAATCCTGTCAATCATGGAAGAACAGTCACTATATGCCAAGGAATCTAAGTGTGAGTTTGGAATGATAGAAGTTCTTTACTTGGGACACATCATAGGGGAAAAAGGGGTACAGGTACACCAGGAGAAAATAACAACCATTAGGGAATGGCCTACTCTGAAAACACTCACAGAACTGAGGGGATTCCTGGGCCTATGCACATACTACAGGAAATTTGTCAGAGGGTTTTCTCAATTGTGCACACCCTTGACTGACCTAACCAAAAAGGGGTCCTTCAAATGGAATGATGAGGCCCAAGTCACGATGGAGAAAATGAAAGAGGCCATGAGCACCTGCCCAGTTCTAGCTCTTCCTGATTTCGGCATACCCTTCACTTTGGAGTGTGATGCCTCGGGGGAAGGTATAGGGGTCATGTTGATGTAGAACAGGCACCCCCTTGCCTATGAAAGCTGGAAACCCAAGGGTCCTGAACTACTTTACAACATTTACGACAAAGAAACGTTGGCTATCATGCATGCACTAGCCAAATTCAGGCAATATTTGGTAGGTGAAAGGTTTGTGTTCAAATTACATTATAACAATCTTAAATATCTATTGGAGCAGAAGGATTTGAATGAAAGACAACAAAAATGGGTAAGAAAAATACAAGCCTACGAATTTGACATTGAATTCGTCAAAGGGAAGCACAACGTAGTGGTCGATGCATTATCTAGAAGGCCATCAATTTTTGCCATGTCTCGTATGTCTGTCAACTGGAAGGAACACTTGATAGTGGAATACGCAAAGGATCAGTTCGCTTGTCAACAATTGGACGGGAAAATACAGGATGACAACTTCAGGGTCATAAATGACCTCATCTATTACAAAGGCCGAATCTTTTTAGTTCATGGATCAACTCTCAAAGCTAATATCCTGCATGCATGTCATAACTCACCAATAGCAGGGCATCAGGGAATCAGTAAGACGTACAGGCAGGTGAGAGAGAGGTTTTCATGGAAAGGCCTCAAGGAAGATGTGATGAAGCATGTCAAAGAATGCACTACATGCCAAGAAAACAAGGATGAGCACACGCACCCTGCAGGACTGTTGCAGCCCCTACCTATTCTAGAGCACAAGTGGGAAAGTATATCCATGGATTTCATCACCGAGTTGCCCAGAGCACAGGGGAAAGATTGCATTTTCGTGGTGGTAGACAGGTTGACGAAGTTTGCACACTTTTTTCCCATAGCCACATACTTCAGTGCAACACAGGTGGCCGAATTATTTTTCAGAGAGGTGTTCAAACTACATGGCCTACCCAAAACCATCATCAGTGACAGGGACAGCAGATTCATGAGTACATTTTGGAAGGATTTTTTCAGATTAGTGGGTACGGCATTGACTCCTAGTACTAGCTGTCACCCTCAGACAGATGGTCAGACTGAGATAGTCAACAAATGGGTGGAAGGTTACCCCAGAAACTACGTAGCAGGACAACAGAAGGCATGGGTCAGATGGTTACATTTGGGAGAATATTGCTACAACACCACCCAACATATGTCCATTGGCATGTCACCCTTCATAGATTTATATAGCTATGATCCTTTATCATTTGTGGAGATTTCATTTGGTGACAATAGGGCTCCAATGGTACAGGATTGGATACAACAGAGCCAAGAAATTCTCAAGGAATTGAAGGATAATTTACAGAGGGCAAAAAACTAGCAAAAGGTCCAATAAGACAAGCACAGAGTTGATCGTACCTTTGAGGTTGGCGATTTAGTCTATTTGAGGTTGCAACCATACAGGCAAGCCTCCATTAAAACAAGCAGAGCGGAGAAACTGCAGCCACGTTTCTTTGGACCTTATAGGGTCAGCAGGAGGATAGGGGCCGTAGCTTATGAGCTAGAGCTTCCACAGGGTAGCAAAATTCACAACGTCATCCATGTCTCGTGCCTTAAGAAATCCCTCAGTCAACACGTCAGGCCTATTGACGCATTACCTCCCATGGATGAGGAGGGACAACTTGTTTTGATTCTGAAGGAGGTGTTAGAAGTCCAAGAGAAGAGGCTCTAAAATCAAAGCATCAAGGAGTATCTGATCAGATGGAAGGATTTACCCATTGAGGATGCCACTTGGGAGCAGGAGCACGTTGTTAGAGAAGTAGGTTTGGAATTGCTTGAGGACAAGCAATTTCAAGCAGGGGAGACTGTAATGTCCCCCACCTCTTAGAGAGCTGATGAGGAGACTTAGTGGCCTGGGCACCCCCACTAGGTCATAGTCTCACACTGAGGGGGGGAAAGTCAAGAAGTTAAAAGTTATATTTTTAAGTTGACTTAAGAAAGGAAAAGGATAAAGAAGTAAAAGATAACTCAACAGAAGAATAGAAGATTA
>ML808415.1:88175-116017 GCA_009831015.1 Picea engelmannii
TGCTCTTGAGCATTCAGTTTGGGGGTTTTGTTGTACAAACCCTTGTGAGCAACTCAGTGGTGAAATATCCACTCACCTTGTTCTGCAGCTTGGTCTCGGGGATGAAAGACTCCTCCACACCATTCTAGTCTCATCCCATCTCCCTCTAGCGCTTCAGAAGGTAGCAGGTCGTATTGTTCTTGTGTTTCCATCAAGGGCACACCATCATCTAGAGGGAGGTTCGATCCAACTTATCCTGAGGGCCTGGGGCCATTCCGATAGTTGGGTTTTGTTTGCAGGGGCAGGACCATTAGTTTGAGGGATTTTCTGGAGGGTTATCATCATTCTACAGTTGTCTACAGATTGGGATGTCTTGGAGCCATAGGGGACGTCCTGTGATTTAGTAAAACTCATATCTAGGGAGATCTGCTTGAGATCCAAGTCCAAAACTTCTCCCACGGGATTCTCATAGCCCGATCCATATTCTTGGAGATTTTCATAGCATTTGGAGGCCTCCTTCATTAGGGCCAAACCAGTTAGGGTTTCATTCATCCAGTGGGGTGCACCATTCAATGGAGGAATTCAGATCTATAGGGTTTGAGAGTGGATTTGGGAATTTGGACATCTGGGTTGTCCTTACAGTTGCCCGATCTATCATTTGGCATATTTCTCGGGATGATTGGACACTTTTGGTATCAGGGTAGAATTATTGAGGGCTTCAACATTCTAGCGAGGCATGGCACTTTCCAGCTTGGAGGTTGAGCATTAGTATGGCTCAGATCTACTTGATTCAATCTTCATTGTATATCCAGCCTTTGGAGGCTTATTTTGTATTGTCGGGAGCATTTTGTAGCAACTCATATCTATTGCTTGTACGACCATCTAAGGTTTATGCCAGATCGACCATCTATTGTATTGATCTTACATTGCTCATAATAAAAAGTCAGATCTTTGCTTGTGCTTCTACATCTTGAATATATTGTGATATTCATGTGTTGATGAATCTTGTATGCACTTAATAACTCAATAAATACCTGCAAATCAATAGATCAGTAGTAGTTAGTGATTCCAAGAAAAGATTTGGCTTGGGATCATTATAGAGGATGGGTGAACTAAAAAGGGAGAGGGCGGGGTAAAAAAAAATTGCAGAAAAATGATATGGATGAATGTGATAAGGGAGAAGAGATGAATCTAATGGAATAGGTCTCAAATAATGGTGAAAAAAATTCCAGACTTTTTTCTTATTATTTTTTTTTTACAACTGTGGGGTTATACTTCGTTCTGAAGAATGTTGCAGTGCTGAAATCCCCAAATTCTTAACCAGAATGAAATGTGTATCTACGTGGCAACCCGAACACAGATGTGTGGCAATAGATCTGGTCGGTTTAATTTGTTTATGTTCCCCAAGGGTTAGGTATTCAAGGGTTCTACAGACAAGGGTTTGCCCTATGCTATAGCTCTCTGATACACGTGCGAGGTCCAACAGTAGTACTCGGCCCAATATCTCACGACACTAACTAAGGAGGATAGACCATACCCTTAGCTATACTACCCGACTACCCAGGTACTAGAGAGTATCTTCTCGAGTGTTGTTCTCAGTGACACTATAGCAGTCCGACGGCTGATAGGTTTATCTAAAGAGGGCTTCAGGAAATCTAGGCCAATCCATACACAGGTTCCATCTGATGTGCTACCACTCGAAGGGGTACCAACAGGGGTTACAAGGGTGGTCAACAGATGTGCTCTTAAGAACCACTTGTATTTCCTGCATGTATGAATCCCTCAACCGTGGGTTTATGCGCATAACGACAATTTTTTGTGGCTTAAAGACGTCGGAATATGTCTCTACCCTGGAAAAAAAAATACCCACAATTTCTTCCAAGGAAAGTGCTCTGATACCACTTGCAAGATACCAGATATAATAAATACGTAGAACAAGAATAAAATGCTAGAAATGGCAGAATAACAGTAATATAACCAGCATAATCTCCACAATAACACAGAAATAATATGAGAACAACAACTGAAATAGCACTTTGATTCAGAAAGCAATGTTCACAGGCCTCTTCGAGGGGGCAACCTCTAGTCGAGCAACACTCTGTTAAAATAATCTCGAAGCTAGGGTTTTCATACCCTCGACCCTTATTTATACTAAATATGTCTATTAAGAGAAGCATCTAGAGGAAGATCCTTCTACAAGCAGAAACTTCTATTAGGTCTTCTTACATCCGCCTTATTCTATTTTATTGAAAGGCCTTATTAATATTGACCTTTATTACATCCGAATACATTGATCTACCTATGTGCAGGTTAGGACCTTAACATTTGGATTCTAATTTACTTCAATACCCATACATTAGTGAATATGTCCCATGTTAGTGATCTCAAAATCCTTCTTTAATTATTTCTTTATTGATACAACATATGCTTCATTATTCCCTATTATCAAAATATTATCTATATACACTACAATATATACAAAATATTTTCCAAATTTCTTCACAAACAAAGTTTCATCATCAAGATTAAAATGATTGAAATTAATCTTCAAAATATGATATTAACCCTTCTCAACAAATCCTTCTTTTTTATGCATACAAACATTCTCTTTAAAATATCCATTCAGGAAGGTTTTCTTCACATCCATGTGATGAATCTTCCATCTATTCTATGATGCCAAAGAAAAAAAAGAATGAATGGTATCCCATTTTGATGTGGGGAAAAAAGTCTCCTCATATTCTATGTCTTCTCTCCATGCATATACTTTTTCCACAAGCCTCACCTTACACTTGTCAAGTGAGCCTTATTATTTCTACCTTTTTTTGTAGACCCAATTAGTGAGCCTTCTTATTTGTACTTGTTCTTGAATCCAATTAGTTTGATTCCAAATGGAGTACCCGCCAACTTCCATGTCCCATTCTTGATGAAAGAATCATACACCTTCTACATGGATTATTTCTTATCATTGTGAGAAGTATATAATTCAAAGGAATTTGGTACAAAGTTAGTAGATAAATTTAATTCATGATCATATGAAATATCTATATCATTAAAATTGCTTGAATTTGAATTATGTTCCTCACCTTTATCATCTTCTCTTGTATAAATTCTAGTTACTGTCCTTCCAACATCATTAGGATGAACAACTTCAAGTTTCTTTATGAGACACTTTGGACATTTATGTGATGTTCTAGGTTTCTCCATTGATTGAGATGGTGCTTCATTCCCATCAAGGTTCACCTTTTCAATCCACTCAATCACATCATCCAAATGAACTTCCCATTTTGATGAATTGGTTGGACCTTCTATATGAGGGGGAGATGGCACTTCAAAATAACATTCCATATATTGATCCAATATAGGGATTCTCCCTTAAATATGTGGAATCTCATCATCAAACTCATGATATGTCTTTACATGAGTCAATATATCTAGATGATCAAGCTTCTTCTCAATAGTCTTGTCATTCTTAGTGGATTCAAGAAAAACCACATCTCTATAAAGAATGATTTTTTTTTACCTCATTCTAAAGACAGTATGACTTGGTGCTACTTGAGTACCCCAAGAATATGCACTTTTGACTCCTTGCACCTATTTTGTTTCTTTTATCCCTAGAAATTAAGGCATAACAAGTGAAACCAAAGACACTAAGATGCCTCACTAAAGGAATGTAGCCATGCCATATTTCATAAGGAGTCTTGTTCCCAAGAGCATGATATGGACTTATGTTTCTCACATACACTACACATAAAACTACATTATCCCAAAACAACAACTTCACATTCTTGAAAAATAGCATTGGACATACGACGTTCAAGAGTGTTATGTTCATTCACTTTGCTACACCATTAGTCTATGGATTGTATGGAACAATGGTTTATTCTTGATCACATGTTGCAAAACATAGCTTTAAAAATCATTATAGGTGTATTCCCCTTAATTATTAGTTCGAAGAGTGCTAATACTAGATTTTTTTTCATTTTCACTATATACATGAAAATTTGTAAATGTTTCAAATGATTGAGATTTGTGTTTCAACAAATAAAGAAAATGCATATTGGTGTATTCATAGATACAATTTATGATATATTTATTACCAAAATAAGATGCAACAGACATGGCGCCATACAAATCAAAGTGTAGCAATTATATCTTTCTACATGCTCTCAAAGTGGAATTGTGAAAAGGTTGCTTCTTGTGTTTCCCAATTTCTGTGTTTCCCAAGGATACATGTGAAAAGTTTGTTTTCATCTTGTTATATTAACATAAAATGGCTCTTCTTTTTTGTAAAAAAAAAAAATGATTTGGTTCTATATGTGTCCATGTTTTTAGAATGTTGGTGGTTTAATATTTAACATCATCACCTAAATGGACCTTGCAACCTCTGAGTATTCTTGAATCAAAATGGGATATCATCTCCATGGAATTCATGGTAGGATTACCTTTGAATAAAACAATACGAGATGTTATTTTGTTCATACTAGAAAAGTTACTAGCAATGTTGATTTCACTTCTATGAGAATCACTTATTAGGCACCTGATGTTGCTTGGATCTTCCTAAAAAAATAGTTTGATTTCATGTCATTCCTTTGAAGATTATACCTAACATAGACTCTTTGTATACCTTTAGTTTCTAGACATGTTTCTAATGCTCCCATGAAAATTTCTGTTAATAATGAGTATAATCAATCTTAATATAAATTTAACTATCATGATATAGTATATTATTTTGTTGGTATAACTAGGTTATATAAAAGTATGACTATTAGTGATTAAATCTAGGAATTATGATAGCCTCATGAACGAAATATTAAGAGTATCCATAATATGTAAACTAAAGTAGGCTTATGTTTAGTTCAAATTATTAACCAATGCCTTTCACAAAAACATATCCTATGCACAAATTTTGTCAATAAGAAATCTATAAATCATCCCACACTCTCACACGTATGCCCTAAATCTAACAAATTTAATAAATATTAACTTTATGTGCTACATCTCATCATTGTCCAATACCATACATTTGTAGTCTTACCATGTGTTTGTATAGTCATTAGGTCATTTAATTTTAATAATAAAAAGGTAGATACCTTGATAGTTTGACTTAGGAGGCATACCCATAAGAAACAAGTGTTGCATGGTAGCGTAGTCCCTGCTAGGTTGGAATGGGAATAAATGCATTGTTATGGCAGGACCAGGCACAAACATGTGGGAAGAATCTTGAAGTACATGTGGTATCCATACAGAGGATGACTTGTGGCAGTGTGTCACAGTCCAGACACAAGACATTTTGCTTGTAGATGACCTCCAAGGTTAATATGTGAACGAGGGAGTTTTTTCCCAGGGTGTGTATAGTTCAAACATGGGACTTAGAAATTTTCTGTCACAATTTCCTGACATCCAGCATAGTTGAAGAAAAAAAAAATTAGCATTTCTGAATTATTTTTTCTTTAAAAATGATCAAAAATTAATAATGCCTTGCACAAAAATCACACACATTAAACATTCAAATATAATAAACACAATTTCCTGACATCCAACATAGTTGAAGCAAAAAAAAAAAAAGGATTTCCGAATTAGTTTTCTTTGAAATTTATCAAAAATTAATAATGCTTTGCAAAAAAGGTTCCTATAAAAAAGGACTAGGAATTACACACATTAAACATTTAAATATAATAAACACAATTTTGCATTCCCGAATTAGTTTTCTTTGAAATTTATCAAAAATTGATAATGTCTGCTACATATTTCTAGAATCTGTTCCATATTTCTAGAAATTTAAATGGGTTTGTCATATAGACTATGATTGGGGCTCCCGCTGACCATAAAACAAATAAGTACAAGAAATAGGACTGTAGAAAGAAGAAGTGTGCGGCGGTAGAGAGGAAGACCTAAAAAGAAGAAATTAGAAGTTATGAGTCTTTGGTTAGAGATTTCTATTTAAAGAGGTAGAATAACTGGATTAATAAAGAAAACAAGATGCGATCAGTATAGACTTACTATGAAGCCAATGCATTTTTGTTGTTGTCGTCAATGGCCACTGGAATATTTCCAACTGGTTGTTTCCCTTCGTCGATGAGCTTGTCCATTATCCATTGGAACCATTCTTCAATGTAGCTTCTCATGGGGGCCACATTGATTTCATCCCGGATTTCTATGTCGAAAATATCATTTTCTAATTTCCTTAGATCCATAGAAATACTATGCAGATCCTGTTCAATTTCTTCATTGTGTGTCAAATAGTCCACTAGTCAGTTCTCGACCTCATATAAACCATATTCAAGGATGTCGTAAAAATTTTCTAAAGACAACCCCTTTAAAATATCAAGTTGTTCATCGAAGGCTTGTTTGGTCAAGGACAAGGATTTGAGGATTAAGTTTGGGTCTTGAACCTCGTTGGTACTTCGAGATAACTCTATTTGGGTCAGGTTTCTGAATAATTCTTCTTTATCTGATATGGCTTGTTCACATGATTCGACAATGAGCTGCAGGTTCTTAACTTTCTTTTGCCAGCATGTTTTTAATTGTTTGATCCACTTTGGGCAGGAGAGTTCCTCTTCTCTTCTTTTCAGATCCGAGTTGTTGATGGAATGTTTGGCAAAAGGGGTCACCATTTGTTCATAGAAATGTTCTTCATTTTTTAAATTCGTCTACAAATGTTTGTGCAAATTATTTTCCCTCTTTCAAAAGGAAGCTATATTTTGTGATGTTTCCCAGGCTTCAGTAATTAGCTTCATTCTTTTCTTGATTTTCTTCTCTAAAATGTCTCTACACAATGTGAGGAAGCTGGAGGATCCTTTTAACTTGGGTGTAGGGGTAGAAGACACGATTTTTGCTGAAGGACTAGCAAACTCTGGGGTAGCAATGAAAGCCTCCTCCAATTCCTTGACTCGGTTGTTCAATCTGGTATTCTCTGCTCCAATTCCTCCAATGGAATAATCAAGAGCATCACCGGTTATGCAATGAAATCAGGAGATTTGGGACAATCACATTTTCCTAAAGTTAATCTCTGTACGAGATTTTCCTTTCTTATTTTTTACATCTCTCTTTTCAATGATTACACTTTTAAATTGGCTATCAAAAAAAGTACTTTGGAATACGAAGGATTCATCTTCATCAAAAAAGTCGCCCGTAGCTATTTCCATTGTCGAACTATGGTGCATCGCATTCACGGACGGGTGAACTTTGTGCATGTGCTCAATTTTAGTTTCAAGTTGCATGTGCTCACTTTCAATTTTGAGTTCTTTTGCCTGCCCTACAATGTTTTTTCTCTTCTTCATCAAGGGAAGCTTGTGAGAACTATCAATTTTTGCATGAGGAGGGTTCTTATCTCCTCCTCCGTTTGAATATTTATGGGTTGATTTATTACCGGGGTGGGTTGTTGAACAAATTCTCTATGATGTCGTTCTCTTGGGAGTGTTGACCAGGGACTGGGCACTCTTCTCACTGGATACTTTTCCCCATTGTCTGTACAATTCATTTGCACTTTGCAATGTCTCTTCATTGCAATCGTCAGAATCAAGAGTGTTGTCATCATTGTATCTGTCTTTCATTAGGCGTCTATGGATAAAAGAGATGCTAAAGCCAACTAATAGTAAATGTTATCAAAAAATCTCATTAGGGTCAAACCCTTTTAGATTTTCATCATATGTTAGGTTCAATTTCTTGAAATGTCCTGCGAATTCATCAATCTTGTTGACATTTCTGCACACAAAGTCCCTGACTTTCCAGAGCAGAGGAAGGAACTATTTTTTTCTCTTGTCATGGAAAAAATGCAATCAATGGTTATATTGTCTTGTTATTTCTATAACAAATATCTTTTCCGTGATGTGGCATGGAAGGAAAGAGGGATTTTCCTTGGAGACAAAGACCATTAGTACACTATAATTTTCATTTTGTTCAAGTATCCCCTTCCTGTCCAAAAACTTGGTTGCCTGGCTAGACATCCGGGGAGCATCCTTTCCTAACAATAAATCTTTGAAAACTGAGACAAATTCATTAAAAATCTCATAAAAATAATGGGAGTCCTTGTGCCTCCACAAGGCCTGGTACCTAAATGTTACGGGGTCGAATTGATAGTTTATTTTCTTGGACAGAGATAGTTTTGGAAATGGACAGCAATGCACTATTGTGAAAATCAAGTAGGATGACATACAAAATTTATTCAATTCTTTGAATCATGACAGTTGGGAACAGATTTCAATGGAAATTAGCTTCCCCCAATTAAAAAATGAATTGTTCCTTGACTGTGAAGTACAAAATATAAATAACTATATGGGAAATGCTTGTCGTGGATTCATGTCTCATTATTCTTGTAAACAACCAAGAAATTTCTCGGAATGGATTTATAAAGGAACTGACCTACAACTTTGTGATATCTTCAAGAATTGTTGTCAGGTCTTCGAGGAATTTGAGTAAGAGTTCCAACCCGTTATCGTGTTTTTCTAGGAACTGCTTGCATTGTTTTCCTCTGAAGGTCAATGTTGGCTCCAACAATATTAACATCTTGCGGAAGACCTGAGGCGAAAAAGAAACAGGAGAATGGTCGCCCAGTGGAATAATTCTTTGGATTGAAATATGTTTTTCGTCGCACCAAGAGATCACCTCCTTACAGTCAAAAACCTCAGGGATGTAGCCTGCACGGGCGATTCCAGAGGTCCAAATCACTTCGTTCTGGGTGGAACAGGATGAATAGTAAGAGTATGCCTTGGACCATTGGAAATTTTGGTCCTCACGTCTAAAGATATTCATTGTATCTCCATAGAACTGTTGTTGACTTGCTGCCATAAGTTTACAAGAACGTTTGTTTTCTCCAAACGATGTCTGAAATGGAGAGTTGGAAGGGGTAATACAACCCTGTGCAAATATTGGTCCAAAAGTGTGTGAATGGAAGGTATCCTCAAGACCTTCACTCATTAATGAAAATTTCAATGGTTGTTGCATGATGCACTATTAGCATTAAAGACTAGTAATTGCATACATAGAAGTGCGAACATGGTAGATACGACAATGAGCAATTAAGGATTGAATATTTCCTGAATGGGCCAATGCGACGAATCGTGTTTGAGATGAACAATCAGAAGGGATAACATAACTCTCCATAGATCTTGGTTTAATGTGTATTAATGGGATATCTCCTCGAGTGTTTTTCTCATTAATGACAATGTTGAAGGTTCCTGCATGGTGAGTTGTTAGCATGAAAAGTTACTAATTGCATATTAAGAAAGAAGTACAAAGTTCATGGGGACGGGAAAAATAAATTAAGGAGTGTCTAATTATCGAAAGCAGTCGAGCGGTCTTCAAAATAGGGTTCTGAGGTACAACCGTTGGAGCCGAGGGCCCGAGGGTCAAATTGTATGTCTTGAATTGTTTTGAGTGCAAAACGCATAATGCGAAAGAGGGCATTATGGGACAGACCAGAGGGAAATTTGTATATTACGGAAGTCTGGGTAATGTTTTCAGGACAGAGAACAATGGAAGTGAAAACGTGAGCCTGCCTATCCGAGAACCTGTAATAGAAAAACCGGTTCAAGTATGGAATAGAGAAACGTCTGGGAAAATTCATTTTCGCTAATATATTGAAAATTGTAATATATATCCCATTGTGTGGCAAGATATTTTTTGCATGTCTCTGGGTAGAAAAAACAAAATAAGAGAAGATAAATTAATTTAAATTCAAGGAGTCGAGATTCATTTAAATTTCACTGTCTCGTCAATGATTTTTCTTTTTAATGACGATCTGTACAGTTGTTGCATGATGGATTGTTATCATTAAATATTGGTCCGGCACAATAAACAATGACCAAGAATTGGAGATTTCGTGAACCCGCCAGCCCGAGGAACCACGAAAGAGATTCCATGAAATGGGAAAGTATGGAAAGTGGTCGGAAGAGCTTCATAATTAGGGTGACAATGGTCCCCCAAGAGACGTGACTTCCCAAGGGTCAAATCATATGTCTCCGAACTTGAGTGAAAAATCTGTACCACGGAAGAGGGGATGATATGGAAGTCTGGTAGTCAATTTGTATATGGCAGAGGTGTGGGAGATATCCTCGAGCGTTTCTCTCATTAATGACATGTTTAAGGTTCATGCATGATGAAGCTTTCCAATTCCATATTCAGAGAAAAGTAGGAAGGTGGCAGGGACAAGGAACAACAATTAAGGAATGGATAATTATAGAAAGCGGTTGGTGATGCTTCAAAATAGGGATCGAAGATACAACCAACATACATGAGGGACTGAGGGTCAAATTGTATCTCTCGGGAGTTTTGACCGCAGAACTTGCATTCTTGCGGACAAATTGTATATCGCACAACTCTGGGTATTGTTTGCTAGTCACAAAACATTGGAAACAAAATCCTGAGCCCCCAAATCTGGGAACCCGCAATCGAAAAAGTGTCTAAGTATGGAACAAGGAAATGGTAGGAGGGTCTCGATACATATTAAATGTACAATGTCATGGAGATACAACCAACTTGGGGCTAAGTATTGAAAGGAACGGTGGATGGTCGATCTCGTGATGGAGAATTCCAGCGGACAAATTGTATATTGTGAAACTCCGAGCACTGTTTGCATGTCGCAAAAGATTCGAAACACAATTTTGAGGTCGTCAGTCTGGGAACCCACAATTAAAAAAGTGTCCAAGTATGGAATAGGGAAACGTTGGTTCAGACTTGTTTTTTCTAATATATTGAAATTTGTAATATCTTTCCCATTACCTGGAAAGATCTTCTCTGCATGTTTCTGAACAATTTCTGTAGGGATGGTTAGTCCTCGAGCCTTTTGCTTATTAATGCAAATCTTTATGGTTGTTGCATGATTGCGTCTTAGCATTAAACCTTTGGTGTTGCATATTTGGAAAGAAGTACGAGGATGGACTGAACATGAAATAATGACTAGGAATTGGAGATTTCATGAACCCGCCAACATGAGGATCCAAAATAGGGTGACAAGGTCTCCCTAGAAGACGTCAGGCCCCGACGGTCAAATTGTAGCGCTCGAAACATTTGAATGCATAATGTGTAACATGAAAGAGGGGACGATGTTGGAGTCCGGAAGTCAATTTGAATATGGTGGAGGTCTGGGTGCCAATTGTTTCATGCCAGTGTGTTAAGTTGTCACTAGTAAGACCATAATCAATGTATTTTTGGAAGGGCGCAAATTTAGTGGGGATGGAAGGCGGAGACAGATACTTTGAAACATTTGTGAACCCTGGTAGAGTGAAGGTTGCGATTTCAAGGAGTCCACAGTGGAATTTTAGATCACAGAAGTTTTGAGTGCAAGATGTATATCACAAAACAAGAAGCAGTAGAATTCGAAAGGGACAACTCGACAACTGCGGCCATAAAATTGTTTAAGTATGGAAAGGAACAACAATCAGTCAGATTCTTCATGTGAGGATATAGATGGAGATTAATATATGTCATCCCACCAACCCTGGAACCCATGATCATAGAAAGGAGACTAAGTATATAACCACAAAGCGATAATAAATGAGAAGAAGAAAAGGGAAAAAGGGATAAGTATCTCACAAAACAACATCTATTGTTCGCCTATTAATGCCAATATTTTCAAACCCCTAGTCAGTTCTTACTAGTAAAATCATAAGTTGTAGATCACAAAAGTTCTTTGGGTGCAAGATGTATATGATGGAACATGGGAAATAAGTGTTGGATATTGCAAACCAGGGACCCGGTGGTTAGATAATTGTCTAAGTATTGAAAGGGGCCGCGATCGGTCAGACTCATGGTGTGAGGATATAGATAAAGATAAGCATCTACCAATCCATGAATCCAGGAGGTTATGACCATAGAGATGCGACTAAATATAGAACCACAAAGGGATAATAGAGGGAGAGAAAACAAGGAAAATTTAAAGAGAAAGTGTTTATATTTATTCCAATAGTATTCATACTAATATATATTAATAGATTATTTATGGTCCAAATGAAATCATCTTCCAATTTGCAGGATGTTGTTTGGTTCAAAAATTTCATTGAAACCCATAAGCAACAAAAAGAAAAAGAAAAAAAAAATACATATACACACACACACACACATATGACACAACATTTTTTATATGCACGGATATTGTCAAATAGAAGAAACTGCAATATATGCAAAATATTGAATAGGAACATGATGTCAAAACTTGAGTTTCCTTGTTGTAATAGATTCATTAATGCATTCTATTTACAGGACCTCGAAGAATCAAAGTTGGACGGGTCCTCCCATTTCTTTATTTAAGTGTAGGGTGGGCACCACATAAGTATGGTCTATGACAAATTATTGTTCCATGTAAAATGTAAGGAGCGAACAGAGTGGCCTTTATTTAAATCAAAGTGTTGGGCAGTAGAAAGAAAAGCTTGTCATCCATGTTTAACGACACACACAAAAAAAGTACAAAATAAAATAAAAAACAACACTAGAGATTGGAAAACACCATACAAAAAAAACTCAAATATTCTATATTCAAATAAACTGGGTTACAAAATACAACTAAGATTATTTACCATAATGACTGCAACTGGGCTCGTCGTCGAAAAAAAAAAGAAAATATGTACAATAATGAAGCTTGTTGACAAGCTTTTATAGATTTCAACTTGACCATCAAATGCTTGATTCATAAAAAAAAAACAAGTTGAATATCAATTTCAGGTCTTGGACTTCATTGGTGCTGCCAACTAGATCTATCTCTTCTTTTTTAATAGCTTGTCTCTTCTAGATATGGCATGCCTGCATTGGTTGGTTATTCAACATTCCATACTTTGTTAAGTGTTAATGTCCCTCTGTCGTCGAAAACTTGGGGTTTAAGGTGCCTTCCTTGTAATGTTCCTGATCATTGACATATGAGACAATTTAAAGATGTGATTCAAGCCCAAATTCAAAGACGATGGACTAGTTTTATGTGACATCGACTTTGGGAGAAACAAATCCTGTTAACCAACAAAAGATGAGACAAAAAAAAAAATCAAGTATGTTGTGATTGTTATTCTCCCTATATTTGATCATTTGTTTGGTTGAAAAGACCACCCAAAGATTTGTATGTTGAATTTATTTATTTTATTACTATAAACTGGAAGGGACATCCAAGACATCTACAAAATGTTCCTTTGTTGAAGTACACAACTTCTTCTAGCAGCATAGATCTGCAAGTGTATCAAATGTTACATATCACATCAGAATATATCTTTCATCCCAGGGGTGGCAGACATGGCAGGCCACAAAATGGTCTGAATGTTCGGAAGTGATGCCAAATATTAATCCATGCCTGAATACACTCAAAAGGAAATTATAAAATTGGAGACTCACAAACGTGAGAAACAGTATTCGTGTTTGAATCAACATTATAAAATTACATAACGCTTTATTCCAAAGTTGTAACAGAATTGATAGACAACCAGTTTATATGTCAAAGAGTGTTGAGCGGCCTATGGATGCAGTAACAGACTTGACAGACAACCAGTTTCTATATCAAAGAGTGTTGAGCAACCTCTAGATGCAGTAACAGACTTGACATACAATCAACTTTTGATCTCTACTAATACTAATGTCAAGTGAAAGAAGTCATGATCGTAGGATCCAGGGAGTTTCAACTTTAGGCGTCCACATTGATGTTGACCCCAGGCTCCAGATAGCTTCAGCTTCAGACATTGACATTGGTGGTGGAAATGGGAACAATGTTATTGACTGCATTGCGACAATGCGATGAACAAGAAGGGTTGCCATTGTCAAACCAATTAGACTGCAGGAGTGTCAGACCTGCAAAGAACATCGACTTTAGTGTTGCTTTGTCATGACAACTACAATGTTACTTTGAGTCCATAAATATTTGGACGATGGGTGTCTTGTATGATAATGAACTTGACATTAAGCACATGCCATGCATCTATTATCTGACATTGAAGTGTTAATTCAATTTCCATAGTGGACGACGACTCAATTACATTGGCACAAGCAATATTAATTGTGTGATTAATTACCATCCTTGAAGTGCGTGAATCCCAAACAACGCCTAGAACTTTTTGAATAGGCGTGTGTTCAAAAAATACATTGTTCTGTATTTTAAAAAATAATAAATTGTAGGTGGAAACAACTTTGGAATACACCACTAAATTAAGGTCTCTTCTAAAGAATGAAATAAAATGATTACATGAAGGTGGTAGTAAAAGGTGATTTTCATAAAACAAATCATTACCTGAACAGGAGAAAATTCTTGCAGAAGGTGGTAGTATAAAGTAATCCTCAGAAAGTGTTGCAAAGTACATAATCCAGAAATCCTTCCCATTAAATTTTCCCAATTACATGTCGATGCATGCATTAGAAATTTTTTAGAGAATTGTTCCCTGGTTATATACCCACCTTCAAGTAGGAGGAGAATATTCGTGCAAAGAGGGGCAAGCTCAATGACCTGGATGCATCCATATTGTTACCCATGATTTTGGTCGTCATGATGATGTATTGATGATGGTGTACTCAGGATTTTCATTAGAACTTTCTCCTGAGAAAAGCTACCTTCATCTCTTTCCAAAAATCACATTTTTGAGGACTCTTCACAGGCTGCTAGTATATTTGCCTGCGAGAATGCATTATTCTCGCAGGCTGCCTTAAGCCAAGGAGCGAGAAGTTCACACTGTGTTGAACTACTAGGGTGCGAACTATTTCTAAAGAAGGGAAAAAGATGAATTCTCGATGCTTCTAGAAGGGAATCTTCTAGAAGGATGAGATGGCATTCGAATGGTTATCCTAGTACTGGATTCCCTAATATTTTGGGATCATTCTTATCCAAGTAGCCAATTCATTCTCTCCTATATATTGAGTCAATTCTCATGGAAAAGGTTAAGCAAACAAGGTTAAGCAAGATTCATTAGAGAATTGGTGAAAGATTGTGTGAAGGACTGATGCTACAACAGCTAAGAACTCCAACAAGTTTATCAAAGGTAGTTTATCTTCTTCATGCAAGTGAGCAAGTGTGTGTGTTGGAGCCAAGAGCCATCGAAAGGAAGTTTGCAACATCAAGGCTCAAGTTCTAATATTTACTTTCCATCAATATGATACAGTAATATGTCCCTTTCCCATAAAGCTAATTCCACTTTATTGTATAACTCCTTGATCATATACATAGATTCACGGTTGAATAGATTGTGCTTTCTTCACTTCGGTTGGTTTGTATTGTTTTGGTCTTGACTGTACGAGAGCACTGGAGTGAAGCAGGAGCAACAAAGACCAAAGGAAGCAATAATAAGGTATGTTCTTTGTTCTTGCCTCCTATTTAATTCAATGGTTAGAATCTAGAGAAAGAGTTATGTTCTGTTTTTCTTTGTTCTAGATCCAGGTGGATCTAGGGAGATCGGTTTGTGTCCGCACTTATGGATTTATCCAATAAAAAAACTAGTGACACCACTGGGGAGGATCCCATTTTATTTGTGGCTTTTGCTATTTTTTCTATGGCCATTTTATCTGGTTTCACTTATCTCCTATCCTATCAGTCTCTGAGTCTTTAAGATATCCTGATCGACCTTCTGGGTCCAGAAGCCTTTTTGAATTGTGCTTCATTTCTCAAATTTTTTATTATGTTCAGGAATTCTCGCACTTCATTGTAGCATGTGAGAATAGGTAGAGTTCGCACTCTGCCCATAGGTTTCAGTGCGAGGTTCTTGCACCCTGCTCAAGGGTCACCTACGAGAATCAGTGATTCTCACACTGTGTTATATTTCCTTCCTGCGAACATCATTTTTCAAAAATTTGAATTTGAGTTTTGGTATTTCTAACTGCCCAGATCAGTTTGATTGCCTCTTATAAGTTTCTTGGACCTCTGATTGGTATATTTCTTGTCTTTGTTTGCATGCATGCACAATCTTAGGGTTTCAAGGTTTTTCTTGTCATTTTTGGCTTGACTTTCGTTTCTTGACTTTTCTTGGCAAAACCATTCTCTTTGTCTTCAGAATCTGAGTGTGTTTGATTAGTTAAGATCCAGTGATTGGTTGAAAGTTAAGTTTGCTTGGTTTTTCTCATTTGCTTATGGTTTGAACGATCATTTTCTTTTGCATTTGAAAAGACTTAATTGGTTTGCTCTTTATTTTTTCTTTCATTGAAAGAGTGGATTAGGTTATTTACTTATTCGTTGATTTGATTTTATGTGCTCTCATTGGCATAGTGAGAGTCCTTTTTGGAAAGTGAACAAAAGTTTTTTCTTTCAAAAACTTGTTTTTGTTTTTAGTAAACATTAAAAAAATCAAATTATTGAGATTGTTGAAGTATTTGAAAAAGACACCATAGAGTTTTGTCATTTGATAAAGTGATTGTTTGCATTTGCATTTTGAGGAAAGTGTGCATTGTAGTTTAAGGTTGATCTAGAAAAATTTATCTCTCTCCCATACATAGGATTCATTGAACGAAAAGTGATACATTTCATTCTCATCCTTGCATTGTTGGGTTAGAGTCATACAACATGAGTTTCATTTATGTTACCTTTGAGTAAACAACAGCTCCTAATAACACTGTGTAATCATAAAATTTATCTAGTAACTCTTTTCTAGGGCTCTTTTACACCAACATTTAGCTAGGCTAGTGCTTTGGAGTAGGAAGAGAGACACACTCTCCAAAATCATAAAACACACAATAGCATCTTGTGATAGGGAGTGTTAAATTGCATTTGCAACATCTTGTCCTGGGAATCCCTTCTCACACAAGGGTCAAGCATGAGGTCACATTGGTATTGGCAGAGTTACTCACCCTACTTTGTTGATATCACGGTAGAGATTGCACGTATTACGGGGATCACTTGGAGGTATACACACAATGATGAATGGAAGCCTTTTGAGTTGATTTTGGGATAGATACCCTACCGTTGCGTGTGGATCGGACTATCGACTATTCCCCCAAGATTTATTGTTATTGGTGGTGACCTTAGTGGCCTGTCTCTCTAGGTTCTTACCCAAGGTGACTGTGGAGGGGAAAGTCTTCACGGTGCCTGGAATTGACATTGACCAAACTCACTCGGGCTCCTTGGAGGGTATACCCATGATTATGTGTGGGAGCTTGCACCAGGGTGTAAGTCCGTTAAGTAGGTCGTCAGCATAACTTTTCCACCCTAGCCCCGCCCCTTCTCATCTCGTTGTTGCGACGTTGGATTTCATCACCAACTAGTGGCTTCGAAATTAGAAGGTCTTGTTTGCTTGGTGATTGCTTCCTAGAATTTGTTTACTAGCGCGTGTTGTTTGTTTCTCAAATTTGACCATAGGATTTTCTTCGTGGAGCTTGTCACTCGTTTACAATAGCTCCCCCGTGTCATTCACGTAGAATGCAGGGTTTATCTCTAAAGAATCTGGATGGTTCACAACCCTTGCCTACAGCTACACCTGAGGGCTCTCCTCAGCAAGGTGAAGCCGCAGTTGTTACCACACCACAAGTGGAATCAACTGACCCTCTAGAACCTTTTTGAATTACCAATACTAGAGAGGATTTTCGAATTCGCTGTGGTGAACGACCCTTTATGCGATTAAATTCTTCTATAGAATTAGTTGTTACCTCTTCTGGATCACCCGTTGGGCCTTTTCCCAGTGTAGAAGGCCAAGATCCTTTTTGGTCTACATGTGATTTCTGCAGGACCCTTTTTAGTCCTGGTTCACCTATGGTCTCTAAAATCAACCCTCCGGTGTGTACCGGTGAGTGTCCCAACTGGGTTCACTACCGCTGGTCTTGATCCTATCAACACACAGCGAACACCCAATGTCACTCCGACACTACCACTCAGATACCATGAGTTGAATACCTTGTTGAATGCTTCTTCTCCAACACCTCTGCAAACCCCAGTTGGTTCTCCAGGTGGTCCTTCTCTTCCTGGGCATCCTATTCTCGATTTTATTCCGACACTCCCTCAATTTCCTTCTGGAAATCCTAATCCTAGTGGCACTATCCCATCCATTACACCAAACTTGCAGATTCCTATTGGTGGACAAGGTGGTATGATTCAACCTCCTCTTATCGTACACATTCCAATTAATACACAACCTTCGATTGGGACACAACTTTTGGTTGGAACACCACCTACGATAGGGGGACCAACCCCACCTTTTGGACAAAATATACCTCCCTCTTTGGCCCAGTATTGGAATTAGATGATACAAAATCTTCCTCAAACGACTGGGGGGCAGCAGCCTGTCCCTACTATAGGCCAACCATATCCAGGTATACCTAATCCTATTTGTGGTCAGGGTTAGAATGCTCAAACGTAGGTCCCTTCTCAAACTCAAGGTTACAATCCTTGGAACTACTATCCTCTTCAACCACCACCGAATCTGTCTAGGTCTTCCCATTATGGGTAGACTGCTTATGGTCCTACTAGTTTGCCGACAGGGCTTCCACCCCAAAGCCATCGGTACCCGCAGGTGAATCGACAATTACCTTTTCTTGCTACTTTGGATTTGCCAAATTTGTCTAGGATTTTAAATGATCTTATTCGTCACTCTCCCCAATGGCCTGTTATTCCAACCAAGATTCCATTGGACATTCCTAAATTCGACGGCAAAGTGGGAGAGGACCCGAATAATCACGTTATGACTTTTCACCTATGGTGTTCATCCAAATCATTGATGGATGACTCTATTCGTTTACGTCTTTTTCAACGAACCCTTACCGGTTCTGGTGCGAAGTGGTATATTGAATTTCCATGAGGTTTCTTCTCTGATTTCAACACCCTAGCTATGGCTTTCCTTACACATTACCAGTTACCGATCCGTTATGATACCGGGACTGAAATTTTGACTTCCTTCAAACAAACAAAAGGCACTCATATATCTGATCATATCCATGAGTGGCGAAGACGTCGACGTCTCATTAAACTTGAACTCCCCAATCAATTACTGGAAGAATGGTTTACGAAATCCTTTGTGAATGAAATTTGTAAGGACATTGCCATGGGTGGCATTTTCACGGAAGAGCAGGCTATAAGTCGTGCTCAATATCTTGATCTCGTTTATTCGCAAACGGGAACACTTTACGATTTTCTACCTGAATTACCTCGTCCTGGTACTTCCAGCACTTCAACTACTCCAGCTGCCTCACATGCAGTTGATGGTGTGATTGGTACTGCTCAAGCCCTCTTACATTTTGTTTCAAGTACAACCCCTAAATCTGCTTCTTCTAATGTTCAAAATGCTCCATCTCCAGTCGCTCCCACCGGCAAAAATTTTAAGGTCAGTGCTGTCCAATCTACCCCAGCTGGTAAAAACAAATCTAAAAAGGGGAGAGGCAAGAATAAGGAGGGAAAAAATAATAATCAAGCAGAGAAAACTAAATCCACTCTTGTTGAAGATCAGGATAAGCACAAACCACGATACCCTTGCCTTATCTGTGGTGACGATCACTACACGAAGGATTGTCCATGACGTGCCGAGGTCACTAAATTCCTCCAAGGAACTCCTAAACCATCTACACTGGTTGTCTTGTCCCAACCCTTCCCGTCTCAACAACAGGCTCAGTTGGTCATTCAAGACCAACCCTCCTCTTCTACGACATCATATGTTTTTATGTGTACTGGTGATTCTAAGAAAAATAACGTTGCACTCATGACTAGAGCCAAAGATTATACTTCATCTAAGGAGAAGGTTGATGATTTACCTCCTTCATTGGTCCAACCCTCTCCAGCGACTCCACCTACAAACGGTCCTCTTCATCTCGAACGACCGAGCCTTGATACAGTTCTGTGACCACCCCCAAAAGGTGTTGTTAGGAAATCAACTTTCAATCCTCATGCTCGTGCGGCCCAGAACTACAGTATTGTTGAAGATCTGGCCTAGGCACCTTCAACGATGTCATCTCTTGAAGTCCTTCAGTCTTGTCCTGCACAACGGAAGGCACTGTTAAAATCTATAGGTGGAATTGACCTGACATATACGAATTTAATAGTCTTTGACTTGGATGATCACATTCCACGGTTACCCCTGCAACTCACGTTCCAGATACAAGTTGTTGTCTCTGACAAGAACATTTGTCGAATTGTTATCGACGAGGGTGCATCAACGTGTGTAATGTATTTTGCTTGTTGGAAAGCCATTGGCTCTCCTCCCTTAAATGAATCACAAAAAAATCTTAAAGCCTTCAATGGCTCTAGTTTTAAGCCTTACATTTTTCTTCCTTCATTTCCCATTACACTAGAAGGTAAGACGGTCCAAGTCGAAGTGGAAGTCTTTGACTCTCCACTTGATTATAATCTTTTGCTTGGCCATAGCTGGATCGATTCCATGTGTGCCGTTGTGTCAACACTTTTCCGTGTAGTATTTTTCCCTCATCAAGGAAAGGTTGTTGTCATTGACCAACTTGCCTTCTTCAATTATGATACCCGTACTGGCAACGTGCCGTTTATTGCTAAAACCCCACCGGGTTATGAGAATGTCGATGTAGGCCTTTTAAAGGACTCCTCGTTAATGAGTACTTTTCCCATTCCACCGCCCGATGTTCCACGCTCGTCCATTGCTTCTATTAACATGATCTCCACCGTACCTCATGAACTTCCTGTGTCACACGAACCTTGGATTGTTCCTGATCCTGAAGATCATTTTTGTTTCGGTGACGTCATGCCGTTAAGTTTGGTTGAGTCTGCTTATCAAGTCATTCAATCGGCAACACCTTCTACCTCTTCTCTTGCTGAGTTGTCTCCCGATCCTTTTCATGTTATTTTTCCCACTGACGAGATGATCATGTCCTTCATGGAAGACACCCCTTGGGATGATGGGCATCATCATTCCATACTTTTTCTGGAGCAACAGACTCTTGAGATCTACCAACGGATTTCAACTCCATTGACCGTTGTTGTCATTTCAACGGTTCCCGCGGCTTCACACGATGTGTTTGCTGAAGGGAACTTACGTAACATCTCGCCCACGATTCCCATTGACATATCCATTAAACCTAGGATAGTCGAAAATGTTCATATTGGAGCTTCGTGTTCTCCCGACGAAATCATCACCTATACGTCTCTTTTCAAAGAATTTCATGACATATTTGCCTGGAGCTATGAAGAGATGCCAGGTATCGACCCTGCAATTGTTGTCCATGAGATAAAGACATACCCCAGGGATAAACCTGTCCAACAACGCCTTCGTCTAGTCCACCCACGTAAAGCGGCGGCTATCAAGCTTGAAGTTGAAAAACTTCTAAAAGTCAGCTTTATTTATCCGGTGGCTCTTACAGAATGGGTTTCCAATCCTGTCCTGATTGACAAAAAAGGCAGTAGTATTCGTGTATGTGTTGATTATAGGGATATTAATAAATCTTGTCCCAAAGACAACTTTCCTACCCCCTTCGTCAACCAGATTGTTGATGATTGCTCCGGAAGTGAAATCTTTTCTCTCATGGATGGTTTCTCCGGCTATAATCAAATTAACATTGCTCCCGAGGACCAACATAAAACTACTTTTATTTGTCCTTGGGGTACTTTTGCCTATAGGAAAATCCCTTTCGGACTTAAGAATGCGGGCGCAACTTTTCAACGCACTATGTCTTATTATTTTCATGATATTAAGCATATCATTCAACCCTATTTGGACGATTTACCTGCTCATTCTATGTGTAGAGTCGATCACCCTACCCACCTCCGAGCCATTTTTGTTCACTGTCGCTTCTATTGTATACGTATAAATCCTCATAAATGCATTGTTTTGCGTAGAATCTGACCGTCTTCTAGGTTTTATTGTTTCGCGTAAAGGGATCCGGGTGGATCCTATTAAGGTTGAGGCGATTCTTAATCTCCCTCCTCCTTCTACACTACACTAGTTGCAAAGTTTGCAGGAGAAATCAAACTTTCTTCTTCGTTTTATCCCTAATTATGCCGAGATAAATCATGGTTTTACGCGGTTATTAAAGAAAGATTCAGAGTTCATCTGGGATACCATTGCCAACAATGCTTTTGAAGCTTTAAAGTTGTCCCTCACACGAGCTCCGCTTCTCTTTCCTCCTGATTACAGTCGTGATTATTTCCTTTATCTTGTTGCCTCAGAGTATACTATTGGCATGGTTCTCGTTCAATAGGATGATGCGCACGATGAACATGTTGTTTACTACTTGAGTCGAAGTCTCACACCAACTGAAATCAAGTATCAACATTTCGAAAAACTGGCCTTAGTTGTCGTTTAAGCCGTCCAACACTTCCGACATTATATCCTCTCACGTAAGACTACGATGATTTCTCATTGCAACCCTATGCAACATATTTTGACACGTCAATTGCTTGGGGGCAAGTACTCCAAATGGATTGTCATACTCCAAAAGTTTGACTTGGAATTCGATCACGCCAAGTCTAATAAATCCTTAGTTTTTGCTGAGTTGATATGCGATTTTCCTCATTCTGCAATGGAAAATGTAGCAGTAGATTCATTACCCGATGAATCTCTTTTCCTTATTAGCACTGATGATCTTTGGTATGGGGATATCATTATATATCTCCAAACCGAGACTTTCCAGCCTACTTTGTCTAGTACTGAACAACGTCGCATACGCTATCAAGCACGTCAATACATTATCCTCGAGGATACTCTTTACCGTCGGGGAATTGAATCTGTTTTTCGACGTTGTCTAACATTTGCCAAAGCTGAGAAAGCTTTGAATGACTACCATTCCAGAGCATGTGGTGGTCATATGTCTGGGTATGCTACTGCCCAGAAGATCTTACATGCAGGATATTTTTGGTCTTCTTTGTTTAACGATTGCATTACTGTTGTTCAGAAATGCCATGCCTGCCAAACCTACAATCAGAAAAATCGGTCACATCCTTCTCCTCTTCATCCCATGGTCTCAGTTGGTCCTTTTGCAAAATGGGGCATCGATTTCATGACATGTCACCCTCACTCGACTGGGGGGCATGGTTACATCATTGTAGCTATTGATTACTTTACAAAATGGGTCGAGGCGATGCCGACATTTGATAATATTGGAAAGACTACAACGTTTTTTCTTTTTAATCACGTCATAGCTCGTTTTGGTGTCCCTCAAGCTATCGTCACTGATCATGGTAGCCACTTTAGGAATTTTATGATGTCTGAACTTAAGGAAAAGTTGGGTCTTCGTCATGATAACTCAACGCCCTATTATCCACAATCTAATGGCCAGGTCGAAGCAATCAACAAAGTTCTTATAACTAAGCTTCGATAGATGATAGGAATTCATAAAACAAGTTGGCACACAATGTTGTTTTCAGCATTGTGGGCGTACCGGACATCTGTCAAATCCGCTACTGGGTTTACGCCTTTTCGGTTAGTCTATGGTGTGGAAGCCATTCTTCCTATAGAATGTGAGATACCCTCTCTAAAGCTAGCTGTCGAACTCTTACCCAACACTTATGCTAAAGAAGAACGTCTATTGTATCTAATGCGATTAGACGAAACTCGACGTGACGCCACTCTAGTAATAGAATACCAAAAGAAACGTGTCAAGGCACAATATGACAAGCATGTCAAGCCTTGCATTTTCTCCGAAGGTGATCTTGTTCTTCTCTATGAACAAGATCGAGATGTGTTAGGAGCTGGGAAATTCAAACCCATGTGGCGAGGTCCTTATATTGTTCACCGAGTTTTGGAAAAAGGAGCATATGAGCTGGTAGATTATGATGGTATCCCTTTGAGTGAAACCAAGAATGGGTTGTACTTGAAGAAGTACTATGCATAAATCATTTTTGCACAAGTACATGTATTTTAATGTATCATACTTTGTGTGTGTTACTATAGTTTTCTTTTGTCGTTATCTGGTCTCTGCCCTTATGTGACGCTGTTTTTGATTTCCAGATGTCGGAGTCTTCGCTACCCTATATTGGATTTGCTGATGGTGCTAGCCATAGTACTCGGAACCTTGTGTCCACTGCATGGGCAATCTATGCCCCAACAAACGAACTTGTATCTTTACGAGGTGTGTGCCTCTGTCGTGTGACCAAAAACATTGCAGAGTATAGCGCATTTATTAAATTATTGGTTGATGTTATCTCATTTGGAATTCATCATTTGGTTCTGCGACTTGACTCGCAGCTTGTAGTACTACAACTAAGTAATATCTACTCTATTTGAAGTCCTACTTTGTTACAGATGTATTTGTGAATTCGCCTCTTGGAACGTTATTTTGATCACATTGAATATCATCATATTCCTATATGTCTTAATACATTAACAGATGCATTGGCTAATTATGTATTGGACATACATTTGAATCATTTGTAAATAAAACACATTGAAATTCACACGATATAAAGTAAACCGGTAGAAGACATATGTATATATAACAATCAAAAGAGTTTTTTACAAAAAGTTTGTCCGAAGACAAAAATATCAAAAATTGAAGCTTGTAGCTTCTACAAAGTGACGTCATAGATGACGTTCACGGTAACATATGACTTCCCTAGAAACCCTATGGAGCAGTCGACTCATAGTTGTTGATACCCCTACAGTATGACGCTGATCGCGTCGTGGAACCTCTTCCAAAGTCATATCTGGAATGTCTACAGTCAAGCCCTCTAGATTTTGTTCCACCACTTGGTAATCCTTAGCATACTGTGGTGTTGCCGCTACCTCTCCTTGCTACTGGATGGGAGAAGTGTCGGGAGATCTGTAAGATCCAACATCTGTGTTATCAACAAATGATTTTGTATTATTCTTTGGAAGAACATGTAAAAAAAAAACATTTGAATATGATAAAAAATTCAAAAACATTTAGAAAGAGAAAATGCATGTACTTCTTACCAAGGTCACTCCACTGAGTATCCTCTGGTAGTGCTAAGTCCGGATCTCCTCGAAAATCCAACCCGGCATAAGCGTAGTCATCAACCATCAACATCTGGGTTTGAAGCCAGACAAAGAAAATATCGTCGTACTTGACGATCGGTCCTGCTACGTGTCAGACCATGAGCCGACACCATCTCAGCATCCTTGGATCCTTGGGACCTAGTATGTTCCACTCAACCTGTAGTCTAAATACGGGGACCCTCTCAAGGAAGGACACCAAAAAAGATCCATACCCGAATTGATTCAGGTTACCACGTCTGCATTTAGTCAATTGTTTTTTGATACTGCGAAGCATAGCATCTGCCCAGTTGAATACTCGAGGCTCAATACACTCGATGGCGTACTGGAAGTAGCTCTGTAATTCCATATGAGGAGTATATTTCCCAGCCATCTGAGCTATATTGAAAAGGATAGTATGGAGGGTCAAGCCTCGTACCCCCCAGATAGCCACTTTTCCTTTCTATCTCTCAGCCTCGAGAACGCAGTATTGATTGCAGTACTCACTCATCTTTAGCCCACCACCTCTACTACCATTCAGGCTGACATAGTATCCACGTCGGGACAATCTAGTCAAAAATTAAATGTCATCAATGTCTATGGATAGTGTGTGAGCTACCACATGAAAAACCTACTGATCTGGATCCCACATACACACCAGATACTCTAATAGTCTGACCTGGGACCTCATGCCCGGGATACGAAAGTACTTTAAGAGCCCACAATATCTCAAAGATGCTATGGTAGGCGGATGATTTTCAACCATTACATTATCCTCTTCATGTTCCCTTTCATGCCACTCAAGTACCATGGTGATGGCCAATTATCTGCACAAGGAACACAATAAGAGGATTAATAAAAAAAAATCATGCTTTGAATATTTTTCATTGGCTAAAAATTTAAAAAAAAATTGGGCTTTACGATTCTCCCAGGTGCCCCATGGGCACAGTGCAAGAACCTCGCAGGTGGCTTAAGGATTACCTGCAAGAACACCTCATTCTCGCAGGCCCCGTATGGCCCACCTGTGAGAATTGCAACACGCTTGTAGGGCTTGAAAACTCAACTCAAAACTAAACATTTAACCAATGAAATTACAAATTTAAACCATGAAAATGTCAAGGACGAAGAGCTTACCTTAATATCGCAGATGGCTCGCTGAATGGTCTCTCGTAGCTCCCGCAATCTAATGCCGAACTCGGAGGGTAAAAGAAGGTAAAAAAGGGGGTTTTGGAGCTCAATAGTGGAAATGTAAAATGGTGTGGTAAAAAAGAGTATTTACTTTTACTATATCATTTTGGGTTTTTATGATTATTTATTGATTAAACCCTAATCCCTAATGTCATGTTGAGTGTAATTCTTGCAGACGTGATGACTTTTATAATCAAATATCGGGATATGGACATATTTTTCTTTGTTATCGCGTGTTTTTTATTGTTTTTTATGATTTTTTACATAAAACCTCGAGCATCGTTTTTGTCCGTTCTTGTGCTCGTAAATACATGAGAACGCGATCGAGCATACTTTTATCACTTTTTCAGGATCAACAAGGTTATACGAAAAAGGAACCCCCCTGGAGGCCTCTTTAAGCTCTTTTCAGACTCTCTAAACATGAAAAGACCAACGAGCGACCTTGCTATTTTCATGCTCGATAAAGTATTTGAAATAAGCATTTGGTGAGCGATAATTTATCTCTTTTCCGGTCTCATCCAGACTATATTATGAAAAAGGAACTAAGAGAGTTCTCTTTTAAGTGTTTTTCCAAACTCTATAATCTTGAAAAACCTTCAAGTTTTATATCTCTGGACTCGTTAAACAAACAATGACTGACCCGTAATGGGACTGAACCACTCCTTCTTAGGGTTCGTTAAATATACTCTGAGGGACTCATCCGAAGGATGAGATTATATCAACAAGAATATGTTATCCTCCTCAAGCTTGCGTAAAAATAAAGAGGTACTTGCCAGAAATGGTGGGGGAAATTTCGAGAAAGGGATATGTGTCATCTTCATATTGATTGGCAATAAGTGTCTCTCTTGAACATGACAGCCCCTATTCATCATTGAACGCTGGTTTGGGAAATCCATTTGTCTCTCATTTGATTTGTTACAAGGTCATTCCCTGTGTCATCTTTGAGTCAATGCTGCCAAATCATTGGTCGTGTCATTCATATGTTCAAGAGAAGTTCATTTGAAACCTATATTGAGTCGACCATCTGTCGTTATCCATTCTTTTTGTGTCGATCTTCCCTCTGTCCGGTCCAATTTGAAAAATGCTATGTTTCACCTTCAAACTCTGTTACTCATTTTGTGTCATTGATGGGGGATACATCACGGCCCTCCTGTGACAATTTTTGTTCCATCGACTTCAAATCATTATCCGGAATCAAGACTTAGAAATTATTTGGTACCTTGGAACTTGCATGCCTCAATGGCAGGTTTTCTCGCTTTCGATGGTGGGTTTATATAATTGACCCCTGATCGAAAGATTCCATTGGATGTTCGACATCAACTCATTTATTCACACTCAATGGATTGTACTATGGTACCTTGGGAGTCATTGACATCAATGGTGATTTCCCTCGCACTTGTTAACGGTTTCATCATTGATCGGTAATCAAGTGGTTTCTACCATGTTCGACTTCAACACATGTAATCACATGGTTAGATTCGTACTTTGGGCGACAAGATTGAATACCCTAGATATTATCTTTGTGATCTAGGTTGCGATGGAGTATGTATAATTTGCGACACATAGATCCACTATGTATGTTTCGTGGCTATGTCGTCTTGATTTGAAATTTCTCGCATAGATCCACAATGTATTCCAGTGGCTATGCTATATTTTGACGGCATGGATCCACAGTGTATGATTGGTGGCCATGACCCATGTCTATAATTTCATCAGTCTGTGATCTGAGTATGGGAATGCCTACCTCAGAATTGGTATATATGATATTCTGCAGATGCTTGGTTGTTCTCAAGTTTCCAATTAGATGTGCTCCTAGTTCTCGACACACACATGCAGCTTACAAAGTCTATCGGTTGTCACTTGTTCCAACCTCACACTTTGGGGGGCATTCCGTTACCCATGATTTTAGTCATC
>ML808416.1:0-18730 GCA_009831015.1 Picea engelmannii
GAAGAAGATCTTCTTATACTATATAGTCATTCTATGATGGATATTAGAAGTCACAACACTTTAATGCACTATAAAGTGCCATATCTATGATTTCTATGCTTACTCTAATGTGAGATTGTTTTTCCATGTGAGAGACGAATTCAATTACCAAATATGTTTTATAATGTATAAGAATGTGTGACGAATGTGATTTGGATTCAAACAATATTTATATATCCATTCACTCCTAAAGTTTTACCATTAACTTTTAATGTTTTACCATTAACAATCTCTAGATCCCAAACCTTTAGAATTCATCCATATATTTTAACCTCAAATATTTAATATTCACTTTAAATTCTTAACCCTTAATTATCACTTAACTCTTAACTTTCAACCCTAAACCATAATCATTAACATTTAGTACTTAACCATTATTCCTTAACTCTCAACCCCAAAACCATAACCCTTAACATTGTACTTAACAATCATTTCTTACTCTCAAACTCTTAATCATATTCCTTATTCCTACTTTTAATATTAGTTTTTAGTACTAACCCCTCCTTAACCATCACTTGATTAATCTTGGACATTAAACTTAAAACCCATAAGATTTATCCCTTAGTATTTTACCCTAAATTTTGAGATGTACCTTAATCAACCCATAAGAATAAACAAATCCAACATAAACCCTTAAATCTTTAAATGCTTAATCCTAAACCCTAAAACATAACTTTGAATAATTAAACTTAATCCTAAATTATTACCTCTTATCTTCATCCCTTAACCCATCTTGTATCCTTTAGTCCCACCCTTAGCCTTATTTATTAAGACTAAGTCCTCAATGCTCAACCCCCAACCTTCAAAATCTTAGACCTTAACACCAAAAAATTAACTCTTATAACATTATTATATTCTAAACCCATAAATTTAACCATTTCGCTTTAACATTCAACCCTAAACATAATCTAATTGATATTGGATCATCATGTGATTTTTCATTTATCTTGGTACTTTTTGGGTGGAAAACAATTGGAGGAATCAATTTATAGGGCCATTTTAGTGGTAGGTCCCAATTTGAAAAATTGGGGTGTGGAACCTTCCAGAGCCATTTTGAGGAATTAAATAGATTTTTGGGGGGTTGCAACATCTAGAACTTATGCTCACACCCTCAACGTTGATCTACACACTGAGACCTTTCCAATGGTGCAAAAATCATTTCAATCCAAGCTCGTATGCAAAAGTTATGTCTCTTGCAAGTTGACCTACCTTATTGATCATCATTGTATGAGTGGATGCCACGTTGCCCCCCATTACTCACACATATGGGGCTAGCCACTCGTGGACTTTCAAGAAACTTCTAGAAGGTCCAAAAACTTCATCACCAATTGAGGGTTGAGGAAGGCAAAACCCTAACCCTAGATGAATATCAGGCTATGTTAAATATCAAGTTGCTAGGAGGAGAAATGGTTTCATTCTTTAGCATTGTATTTGTTCCATAGTTGAGAAAAACATCTAGGAGTGGTATTTTTAGAGCATAATAGATGAGAGATTCTATAGTATCCATACAAGCCACAATGTCAAAGACAACTCCAAAGTGAGTGCCTCTTTTTTTGTATTTTCATTTAAAGAAAAGAGAGCAAAGCATAGGCCTCACCTTCTAGCTGGGTTTTCTCTTGTATTGGGTTTTTCTAGGATATATCTTGTGTTCATTTGTGTGGATGGTGTGTTCTTTTTCTCATTTCTTTCATTTTCATTTTTTAGTTGTTTTAATAATTTCAAGCAATAAGCCAGTAATCAATAATTTGGGATCTAAGAAAGTAATTTGCATAATATAAGATTTCATAATATTATAAGATTTGTTGTGATGAAGTGTTCCAATAAAATATCCATGGTGGTTTACATATCATATTGGTATCGAAGCAATTTTCTTTGGGGTATTTGTGAAAATTTGCAGGATCCAATAATTGTATTAAGAATAAAGTTGCAGAACCCTAGCGATGGTGAATGAGTTTGTTCACAACAACCCTCAAGATCCATCATAAGAGATATTTGTGAGGCTGGAAGAGAAGTCAATGATATCTCTCGCAATATGCGCTTCCTCATGGAAACTCTAGCAAACAAGCTCAGACCATTCAGGGAGGTTGGAGGCTCTAATTCAGAGATCATATTAGAGGGGAAACTAGGAGATAATGAAGACTCGAAAAATGAGTCAAAGAAAGAGCTCAAGAAAGAGAAACCAAGTTCCATTTCCATTACCCCTTCACAGTCTTTATTTAAAATGGAAGTGAAAGTGGATATCAAGCCATATCAAGGTGACATCGATGCATTAAAGTTGAATTATTGGTTGCAACAATTAAAGGTCTATTTTAGTGTTCACGATATAGATGAGGAGCATAAGATTTCATTTTTCCAATTGAAATTAGAGGGCCATGCATTAACTTGGTGGGAAAGTCACATGGAGACACCTAGAGGGTGATTCGTTAGTAACTAAGTGGGAGGATTTCAAAAACCTAATTAATTCCTAGTTCTACCCTATTGGGTATGCAAAGGACCGATGGATTTGTTGGAATTACTTCAAGAAAAATCAAGGGTAGAGTGTGCAGGAGTATACCACCGAATTAAGAAACATGGCTATCATGTTGGGTATCTCTCCCAAGAACCCAGATGTACTCCTCAAGTATCTGAGGGGTATACACAGCCATTTGCGAAAGCAAGTGATGCTATTCAATCCCAAGATAGTTGACAAGGTTTGTGTGCGAGAAAAATATCTAGAAAATATAGGCCACGAGAAAGGACAACCAAGTGGTTCCAAATAGAAATAGCACCATGATGCTTCCAAGGAAGGAAATAAGAAGTGGAAAGGGAAAGGAAAGAAGATGAAAACCATTGCACATTAGTGCAAGGATCCAAGTAACCATTATAACCATTGCAATATTGATGGTCACACTGAAGAGAGAAGCTTAGATGTGAATGAGAAGATTGTGTACTGTATCTAGGGGGGTAATATGGGGTACTTAGGGAGGTACCCAAGGGGAATAATAATAGATAGGTTGTTATGTATTGAGGCCACTTTTAGTAAATAAGGCCTATCTAATAGTGTGAACACTATAAATGTGAAAAGGCTTACTAGAAGGTTCCACCTACTAGAATGTTCCATCTCTATAATGTTTTACATAAGGAAGTATAAGCAATGTAATGAAGCATGGAAGAATTGTTAAATGCTTGAGATACAGAAATATAATCACATACAAGAAATCCATGAACAATATAGAAGAAATCCACACTTTATTACTATCAAAACCCTTAAGGTAGGGAAATGCCTTACAATTGATCCTTTTATGGAATGAATCCACTCCTATTCACTTGCGTCTTCAAGGGGGGAAACCTCCTATTGAGATAAGATCCAAATACAACACTCTTCAACCATGTTTCATTACATTTCTTATACTTCCTTATATAATACTATCTACCTCCTAAAACAATTCTAGAGAAGGAACATCCTAGTAGGTGGAACCTTCCAGTAAGCCTTCTCACATTTATTGTGTTCACACTATTGCATGGGCATTATTTACTAGAAATTTCCTCCATACATAATAATACATAACCACATATCTATTATTACTCCCATTTGGTACCTCCCTAGGTACCCTATATTACCCCCCTAGGTACACTACATTCCACCCCCTTAGAAAAGGGTTTTCCTCGATGCTTGTTGTGAGGAAGTAAAACCATATACCAAGGTCCCATGGATTAGTGTGGACCATAATGTTGAAGTAGGCTAGAGAACCAAGGTCCCATGTACAAATTCTAGCCACCACGTTGAAGTAATACATGCTCCACCTTAAAACTTGGGTCCCATGTATGAGTGTTGAAGATGACACCCAATTGATGACTCATGAGATCCATGAATGACAAATTAATATGCTCCAAATACCCACCAATGTCATGGTGATCCAAATAAATAAAATATTCAAAATACCATACACATAGCTATAAAGGGTCGAGGATGAATTTGGAAGGAACAATACCACTGTAGAATATGCAAGCTGAACACTTGTAGTTATAATTCTCTCCCGATTTCCTAATTTCATGTTCTCTACATAAGATGGAGTAGAGTCATATATAGAAGATGAAAGTGGTTGTCATCCCAAAAATGAAAAATATCCATATACCAATCAACATAATCATTCTCTAAATCACACTAGACATATCTTTCCTGATTATATTCTTCCTTAATGCAAGGGTATGTGGTCACAATAATATGGGTCTCATGATATTTAGCTATGGTCTCTTGAATAGGAGAGATTTTTTCATGCCCATGAGGGTTTGAGAAAGAAAATTTTCAGAGGTTGTAGTGCACATCATATCCATTGGAAGCACCACGTTTAATATACCGATTGAAACCCCTGGAAATACTCTATCCAAAGGCACTAGTCTGGGGGCAATATGAGCACCTGTCAAAATTTATGAGCTTTATAGTCTCGTGGCCATCACGAAAAAACCCTAAAAAATTGTTGATTTTAAATCAATGATATCTTGACCTCCCAGACTCCAACTGAGAAAAATTGTTTTTTTTCAAATCAACTATATTTCCAAGAGGAACTTGAATCTACAATTGGTTTTGGAAAATTCTGCACTAGATGCTATAGAAATTGATTAAAGTGTCATGGCTGTCTTTTTTTTGTTCCTTTGAAAACATGTGAAATGAAAAAAAAATGCCCCTTTTTTGGCCTGAGAATTATCCCACTTGATTCTCAATAAAGAGCTCTGATACCAATTGTTAAATGCATGAGATCTGGAAATATAATCACATACAATAAATCCAAGAACAATATAGAAGAAATACACACTTTATTATTATCAAAACCCTTAAGGTAGGGAAACACCTTACAATTGATCCTTTTATGGAAGGAATCCACACATGTTCACTTGTCTCTTCGATGGGGCAACCTTCTATTGAGTTAAGCTCCAAATACAATACTCTTCAATCATGCTTCATTACATTGCTTATACTTCCTTATATAATATTATCTACCTCCTAAGAACATTCCAGAGAAGGAACATTCTAGTAGGTGGAAACTTCTAGTAAGCCTTCTCACATTTATTGTGTTCACACTATTACATGGGACTTATTTACTAAAAATGGCCTCCATACATAACAATACATAACCACATACCTATAATTATTTTCGTTGAGCACCTCCCTAGGTACCCCATATTATCCCCCTAGATACACTACAGGAAAGTCCCCCCTAGATACACTACATGAAGAGTATTGTATTTGGATATTGGATCAATAGGAGATTTCCACCTCAAAGAGGCAAGTGAACACGAGTGGATTCCTTTCATAAAAGAATCAAATATAAGGTGTTTCCCTACCTTAAAGGTTTTATATTAATAGAGTGTGGATTTATTCTATATTGTTTTTGGATTTATTGTGTGAGATTTTATTTCTAGATCTAAGGCACTTAACATTTGGTATCAGATCACATAAAAAATTACCTACACTTCAATGAATAAGGAGGTGAATCTGATTATTCTTCATCACAAGGAAGAGAAGGAGATGAAAAAACTCTTCCATATCAAGATCTAGGTAAAAAATACCAAGGTAGATGCTCTATTCAGTTTTGATTCACAGATCAATCTCATAGTATTCGATCTAGTCAACAAGCTTGGGTTGGAGGTTCTTAGTCATCCACGCCCAAACCCATTGGGGGTGGATGAACAAGGATGCATAAATAAAGGTCACATAATAGTGCAAGATCAAATTTGTTGTATGTGTAGATTTTATTGATGAAATGGACTTGGATGTAGTACCCCTTGACATGGGTGGTGTAGTGTTTGGAAGCCCCTACATGTATATGAGGGATGCAATATTCATGCTGAGAGAAAACCAATACCATCTGATCAAGGATGGGAATTCCTACATCATCAATGCACACAAAGGTAAATCTAAGATCACTCTAGTAAGTGCCAACCAATCCAAAAGGTTGATTAGTTCCAGTAAGAAATATGTGTTGTTTTTCTTAAGAGAGAATCAAACAGGTGATGAATTGGTAAGGGTAAATACATCCTTGGAGATATGTACTAAGGAGAAAAAACAACAATTCGAGGAGTTGATATAGACATACATAGGAGTGTTCCATGAGCCTTAAGGGCTACCACCTAAAGAGGGAAGTGGATCATGAGAGACAATTGTTGCCTGACTCCCCATTACCAAATATTGGGATGTATACATAGTCTCTTCTGGAAGTAGATGAAGTGAAGAAGCAGTTGCACAACTACTAGAAAAGGGAGTGATTCAACCAAGAACCTCACCTTGTGGGTCACCAATCATCATCGTACCCAATAAGAATAGGATTTTGGAAGATGTGTATTGACTACAAAGATTTGAAAATATTACACTCAAGAATCAATATCCTTTGCCCATGATTGATGATTTGTTAGACCATTGAAACATGCCATGTACTTCACCAAGTTGGATCTCAAATCAGGATATCGCTAGGTATGTGTCAAGGAAGGAGACACCCCAAATATTTTCTTCAAGAAAAGGAAAGGTTTGTATGAATGGTTGGTCATGCCACTTGCTTTATGTAATGCACTAGAGACATTTATGAGACTAATGAATGATGTATAATGCCCATATTTAAATTCATTTTTTATAGTGTATTTGGATGATATATTGGTTTATAGCTCTACCTTGGAGGGTCACATATCACATCTCATGCATGTGTTAGAGACTTTGAAAAAGAACCAATTGTTGGCTACCCTCAAGAAATGTGAGTTTGTTACACAATTATTGGTGTATTTGGGATATGTGATTGGTGGAGGGGAGCTCAAGATATATCCCACAAATATGGAGGCCATCATTAAATGTCCATTTCCTACGAATGTCATTGAAGGTAGGAGTTTTTTTGGGGTAACATAGTACCTACGGAATTTCATAGCATCCTTTTCAGTGGTAGCTACACCACTCCATCCCATAATAACGAGCGGTAAGAGTTTTCAATGGGGAAAGAATCAACATAAAGATTTTGACGAGATGAAACAAAAGATTAGTCAAGCACCAGTTTTCTCATTGCTATATTTGCATAAGCCTTTAAAAGTGGAGATGGATGCAAGTGGGTATGTTATGGGAGAAGTTTTGATGAAAGGAGGTAAGCGGGTATGTTGTCATTCTGAAATGTTTCATAAGGGAGTCTTAAAGTACCCTACCTATGATAAGGAAATCTATGCCATGATTCAAGCTATTAAGAAGTGGAATCACTATCTAATGGGGAAGGAAAAAATTATCCACACAAATCACCAGTCATTGTAGTATTTGCAGGCCTAGAGTAAGATTCAAAAGACCATACATTACAAGTGGAAGGGGTTTTTGCATCAATTTCATATAGTCAACAAGTATAAGGAGGGAAACACTAATTAGTTGGAATGCATGCTTTCAAGGCCACCCACATCCAATATTACAACTTTGGGACTCTTATGCACATGAATCCTTTCACTGATGATGCATATAAAGAGGCATACACATAATATGAGGACTTCAAGGAGGTATTTCAACAATTACAAGGCCAAATTCATGTAGAATAATGTGGCAATAGGGTTCACTATCATTTCCAAAATGGGTTACTCTACAATATAGACAAGCTCTGTGTTTCTAAAGGTGAAAGTTTGCATCTTATCATACAGGCTCACACCTCCAAAGTTGTAGGAAATTTTGGTGTTGGGAAAACGTTGCTAACTTAAAAGGGTAGGTGTATTGAACCAAAATGCAAGAAGATGGAGCTCGCTATATTAGAGGATGCATTCTTTGTTGTACCAACAACCTAGTAATAGGAAGAAAGGTCTATGTTATCCCTTACTTGCACCCACTCGACCTTGGGAAAGAATTTACATGGATTTTTTGGCTGGGTTTCCAACAACCAGGAAGGGACACAAGTTTTTGGTAGTTGATAGGTTTAAAAATATGGTCATTCTCATGCCTTGTAAAAATACGATCAGAGGAAAAGAAGTAGAAAACATGTTCTTTTAACAGGTCTGGGTGCACTTTGGGATCCAAAGGAGCATCATCTCAAATAGGGATACCGGATTTATTGGTGCCTTTTGAACTACACTTTTGGATAATATGGACACAAAGTTGAAGAGATATACATCATTCCATCCACAGACATATGGACAGACAAAATTAATCAATAGGATGTTGATACATCTTTTAGTGGGTTACAATCAGAAGCATCCAAAGACCAGGGATGGAAATCTAATCTACATTCAACACTCTTATAACAGAGAAGTCCATACTTTTACTAGTAAGTCCCCATTTGAAACTTGCTTTGGATATTTTCCACCTTCACCTTTGGATGTTGTTTACGGACAACAAGGAGAAGTGAGGGAAGACACCATGAGAGAAGCATTGAAAGTAGATACTTTTGTTGAAAATATTAGGTAGATCCATTTGCAATTACAGGAGATGTTGAATATGTCACATGAAATGTACATGTCACAACATGATCAACACAGAACAAAAAATTCATTCAAGGTGGGAGATAGAGTTAATAGTGAATATGGAGAATTTGAAACTATATGAGCCTTCCATGTTGGATTAGGAGGAGGAGGAAGTCCTACCTACCATAGAATACTTAGCACCAGATGCTCATGAAAATTTGGAAGAGGAAATAGTTTTGCAGAGGAAGTCCAAAAATACAAGACAAGGGCAACATGACCTTTGGCATTTTGGGTTGAAAGGACAAGTTTTAGGAAAAACAAAATGGTACTCCAGGGAGAATGTAGTGGAGAAATTTATTCACCTCATTTAGTAAATATTTTGGGGACCAAAATCCTCCCTAAATGGGAAAATATGATCTAGATCAGATCATCATGTAATTTTTCATCTATATTGGTACTTTATAGGTGGAAAAAATTGGAGGAATCAACTTACATGACCATTTTAGTGGTAGGTCCTAGTTTGGAAAATTGGGGTCCAGAATATTCTAGAGCCATTTGAGGAATTAAAATATTTTTTGGGGTTACAACGTCTAAAACTCATTCACACACCCTCAACGTTGATCTACATACCGATACCTTTCCAATGGTGCAAAAATTGCCTCAATCTGAGCTCGTATGCAAACATTATGCCTCATGCAAGTTGACCTACCTTGTTGACCACCATAGTATGAGAGGATTCCATGTCATCCCCTAACACATATGGGGCTAGCCACATGTGGAAATTCAATAATACTCTAGAAAGTCCAAAATTTGATCACTAATTGAGGGTTGAGGAAGCAAAAAACCTAACCCTAGACGACTATAAGGCTATGTTAAATATTGGGCCGCTAGGAGGAGAAATGATTCCATTCTTTAGTATTTTATTTGTTCCATAGTTGAGCAAAGAATATATGAGTGATATTTTGAGAGCATAACAGAGGAGGAGAGATTTGTAGCAGTTATATAGGCCACAATATCAAAGGCAACTCCATAGTGAGTGCCTCTTTCTTTGTATTTGCATTTGAAGAAACGAGAGCAGATCATCAACCTCACCTTCTAGGTGGGTTTTCTTCCATATTGGGTTCCCCAAGATATCTCTTGTGCTTATTTGTGTGGATGGTGTTTTCTTTTGCTCATCTCTTCATTTTCATATTCCATTTATTTTCATAATTTCAAGCAATAATCTAATAATAAAAAATCTGGGATCTAAGAAAGTAATTGGCATAACCTAAGATTTTAAAATATTATAAGATCTATTGTGATGAACTATTCCAGTGGAATATCCATGGAATTTTACAGATCATAATCCCTAATCAATCCCTTATCCTCAGCCTTCAAACATAAATCTTATTCCTCAAGCCCCAAACCTCAACCTAAACCCTTATCTCTTAATTCCAAGTCCTCAACTTATAATTCTTACCCCAAGACCTTGTTAACATATAATGCTAAATCTCAAGACTTAATATTCAATCCATAGTACTAAACCCCTATATCCTAAATATTTAAAATTGATCCCTAATATTTAAGTTTCTCTTAACATTTATCCTTGAGAGTGAACTTTAACATTTAACCTAAATCCACAAACCTTAAATCCTTTCCCAAAATCCTTAAGGCATTAACCTTAAGCCATAATCCTTAACCATAAAACTCTCTTAACAATAAACCTTGAACCATGATATCATTAATGTTGCTATCCTCAACCCTTAGAATATGAAACCTAAAACCTAGTTTTAATCCTTAACCTATAATGTAAAACTCATACATTTAAATAATTAACCATTAACCCTTAAATATAACCTTAACCCTTCAACCCTTAAACACCCTTAACCCTCAAAACCCAAAAGCCTTAATGTTAAATTTAACCCTTAATAACCCCCAATTCGGGTGCATAACCAAGCCCACGTGCCTTTCTTGGATCTCAATTAGACGACACCTAGACCTCAAACGTCATCTCGTCATGTTGATCACCTTTAGAAATAATGGGACCATAAATAGTCCATCTCTTGTGCCTAATCAGGCGAGAATGGACAACAAAGACTGTACATATGATAATAAGTGCAGAGATAATGACATGGGTGAGGGATATTGTAGGTTTAACTTCAACTCCTGTCATACTAGAAACTAGACACGCATCACCATGGGAGAGTCGCATCAGTTCAACCCCATCGATGGAGGCAGGTACTCACATTTACTCGGGGGTTATGAGACTTGTACACATCATGGTGGCCAATGCGTAAGCCTAATTATTAAGGATCCCCTATTCACTCTTCTCCCGAAGAAAGTTATCTTGTATATAAGGGAAGAAGACAAAGTTGGTTTTCGAAGCTCTTCGATAAAAGCTGCCCTCCTCTGGTGTAGAAACCCCATTAGTTTTCAAGGAAATCAACATCCAACATTCAATAGAGCCAATATGAAATGAAGTGAGGTCAGAGCTCATGTCTATCATGCCTAACCAAGCCTCCCTCTCCCGATATCGCATCAGGATGTAGTCCGAGCTACAAAATCCTTTCAGACTCAAACTCCTCAGGCTACTTGCAAGGTAGTGGATACTATGGAGGAAGAAGTCCATCACATCAGGAAACAAAATCCAAATGGTGAAGTTCATATTGAGATGATAGTGTGGATACCTAACATGGTTTATACATGGGATAGAGACAACAAGTACTATCACACAGTATATTTGTATTGGCATATAAAAGCTTTGTTGGGGAAGGCTCTTACAGAAAACGGGTTGTCTTCAATAACATCCTCATGCAAAACAAATATCTCCAACTATCAGTTAAATTTTTGCATAAGAAGGTCACCATCATGGCTACAAGATTTGGAATCCGTTTTGAAGACTCCAGCGACGACACTCCTTAGGTTCCCAGGGAAAGAGATCCTACTCCCATTGACAACTCTCCTTAACTTCTCCTTTTCTTTGAAGTTGTATAGATAATTTTTGTAATAGTCTTATAAACCTTAAGTTTTTTGTATACTCGTTGTAACCATTCCATGGAAATCGGTACTAAAAAAAATTACATGTATCATAGTGCTAATTTTCCTTTTGAATATATTAGAGTTAGAAAAATCTCAGTTCATCAAAATGGCTGCAAGTTTGGCCTTCTAGCAAGCCGACGGGAAACCTATCAAATGTAACTATACTCAAGTATTTTTGTCCATGTTATATAATATAGTTTGATAGCTTAAAAACAATTTAACCCTTAATAAAAAGATTTCAATATTAAATATGTGTGTCATTGGGGGCAAGTCTTGAGTCAAGGTGCTTTCACTTGATCCTGAACTCCTCCGTCTAGGTAAAATTCTAGCGAAGCCAAGGGGGTAGTCCCTGCTAAAAGAATCTAAAGCTTAAACTAAATCTAAGCACAATTATTGTTATAGGAGTTTATTGAAAACAAGAACAAGATACAAATAGATCTAAACTAACAACATATATGACACATCAAAGAAAATTGTTTATGATGGAAAAGTAAAGCATTACATACATCTTGCAACCATATATATATATATACCTCCATAGACTTTACCAGTCAAATTGTTGAATAGGTGGGGTCCCTTGTTCCACAAACAAGGGCATCTCATACACCAATTTGGTGTCTGACTTGGTCGTGATCTTAAAATTATATTATTATCATTATATATAATTTAAAGTATTTAATATATATTTAATATTATTATTATTGATGATGATGATGATGATGATGATGATGATTAACGTCCACTAAGACCGAATTGGTCTATCATACCTTAAGAGGGTAAGTGATTACTTTTGTTTATGTACTCGAAAAGAATATCACAAGTAATCACTTACCCTCTTAAGGTTCGATAAACCAATTTAGTCTTAGTGGACGTTAATCATCATCATCATCATTAGATAATTAAAGTGATAATTTTATTATTATTATTATATATAAAAATTTATCATAACCTAGTTATTTATTAATTGATAATTGATAGTATAAAAAATGATTTTAATTTAAATAATATAAATAATATAAAATCATATATTTCTAATAACAACTTATACTTTAAAATAAAAAATCAAATCATATATTTTATATGAGAATTATGTTTAATTTACAATATTTAATCATAGTTTCGAAAAATTTACAATCTAAATTCCATCACATCTTATAAAATAATGTATAAAATAAACTGTAAAAGGACATTGAAATAGTAAGATTTTTGTTTAAATAACATTTTTTTCCTTTAGGTGCAAATTTTAGGAAAGGGGGTGGTATTGGACCTTCGACCTGCAGTCTTTGTTTTAGAGATTGTTATCCCCAACTTTCAGGGATAACTGGGAGATTATGTCTAGAGGCCCACAGGTCCTAGACATGGAGTATCGAGATCCAGATCGAATTGAGCATGGCCTTGGAGGGCCCATCTTTTCTCCCTTTCAATGCCTTCACCTTGTCAGTAGCAACAACAACATCCATCACCTTCGGCTTGGTCCTGCATCAGAGATGGTTCTTGCTCCATGAAATAATGAGTCCGGGTATCATGGTATGTGTAACTATGATCCTCAAAACCTTTGAATATGTGCATTTGATTCCTTTGTTTCTAACGGGTGCTTGGATCTTATGCTTGTCCACTTGATCATGTCTGGGGGGAATGACATGATGCCCTAACAAGCCTATGTCCATAGGTTTTGATTTGCCACTGGGGGGATTTATGAAGAGTCGTCGCCCGTTCCCGTCACACATACCACTTTCCATCTTATTTCCCACTCACCCATCCTGTTACCTTGGTCTGGGCATAGGGTTGATCATTTCGAGGTTGTACCTTACCTTGTGGGAAGAATTGGCTAAAGGCCTGGGGGGTAAAAGTAGTTGACAATAAAATCCTAAGAATAAAACCTCGATATGCTTCGCCCAAGGATCCTCGAGAAATCAATAAAAGGATTCTCAGCAAGAAACAAAGGGACCCGTAGAAAAATAAATCAAGACCTAGTTGAAGGATGGGGGTTCTTATCACGAGCCAACACATTACGTCCTTGGGTGCCTAACGATATGACACTACCAGCATCTGGTTACCATGCTAGGGTAGTGGCTCTTGGTTGCATGGCTAAGAGAAAGGGGGTCTCATCACAAGCCAACCTTCTCATTTTTGTGAAAGTACTTGTGGGTAACATTGTCACTTCTGGTCACCAAGCCTGGGCAATGTCCCTTAACTAACTTCTTGAGAGAAAAAGCAATAAAAATATATAAAAACAATAATACAATATCTGGTTAGAGGATAGGAGGTCTCATCATGAGTCAATCTATTAGGTCCATGAGCATCTAGTGGTATGACACTACCAACATCTGGTCACCATGCTAGGGTAGTGGCTCTTGGTGGCATAGCCAACAGAAAGGGGGTCTCATCATGAGCCAGCCTTCTCATTTCCATGAAATGTTTGTGGCTAACATTGCCACCACTAGTCACCAAGCCAGGGCAGTGTCCTTTGACTAGCATCTTGGAAAAAATAAAGATTAAAAGGCATGAATGGGCTTGGAAATATTTGCATCCATAACAGGTGCAGCTCACCCTCCACAGAGGCACCCACTGGTAAGCCATCCCTCCTATCACTGCACCTTTTACCCAGGCATCCCCATCCACCTCACCCACCTGCATGACTTGGATTTAATATTTTCTAGAAACATCCCTCTACTAGTAGACACTAGCCCAATAGGACGTCTTGTCACTTTCCCCAAACTTATATTGCAGACTTTTATAATCTCTTTGAGCACTAGATTGGGGTAAAGAGGTTTTATGCACATGTTTAATAAATATTGATGATTAGATGTGATTGACATTGCTATGATCCCTTTGACTTATGAGCCCATGGAGGGCGTAGCTGTTGATGTGCAGGATCATGCCCGATGGATAGGTACCGATGGACAGGTACACATGGGGAGATGATTATTTTGGACCTCCATGGGGCTAAAGAGCACACCCGATGGATGTTGAGACCCCAGTAGGGGGTAGAGACAGGGCAAATCATTTGTACCAAGGAAGAGAAAAATAATCCACCAGAGGCAGCTGAGCATACCTGTACCTAGGGGGGTGATCCCTCTCCACAGGAACATTGGCCTTGGAAGGCCCAGGACGTCTCCCAGGAAGCCCATGGCATCACCCATCAATATGGGCATCTTGGGAGGCAAATATGGTAGTATTGGCATGTGTGGCAGCTTGGAGAAGCCCAAGGAGGGCTAACGTTTTGCTCCAGGAGGCTGCATTTTCCCTAGAAGGGGCTAACGTCACCCTAGAAAGGGGATGACGTCTCTCTATTGCTTGATTAGGGTTTAATTTTCAAACATTTAATGTAAAACAATATTGTTTTAGTATTTTGGCGTTGTCGGCCTTTTCATGACCTAAAAAGTAAATTTAGGGCATTGTACTGTATAAATTGAGGGTTTTTACCTTCATTTTTTCATCATCTTTCACTCACTCATTAGTGAGGTCTGAAATTTGCGCCATTTTTGGGGTGATTGGGTGAAATTGTGAGGCGCACTTGTTGAAGGAAGAATTTTTCTTGGTATTTTGGCATTTCTCTTGGTGGAAGGTATTACAACTAGGGTTTTTCTATGTGATTTCTTGGTTAAATGTAAGTGAATTTCTGCAAAACTTCTTGATTGAATGGTTGTAGTATTTTTTTCTTGCATTCAATATTATAATTTTTTGAATCAAACCCTAGGTGACAAGCACACATTGAAGGTCCTTATCTCATGTCCCTACCAAGGTTTTAGGCCATTTTATTTGCCAAAGTGAGATAGAGCCTTGCCTTAGCAACACTATATTCTTTCTTTCTAGCAATTTGATTTGTTGAAGACGATAGAGCCTTTCCATAGAAACACTCCATCCATATTCTTCTTGCTAGACGTTTTTCTTATTTTTTGAGCTAAGAAGGAGAAAACACACCAAGGCCTAGTTCCCGTACACCTTGGTGAGGTGATTTTCCCTAGGGTTTGCCTAGTAAAGCCTTGCTTTAGCAACACGTTTCTTACAAACCCTCTTGTCTTACCTCCTATCAAACTATATTTAAGCTAGCCATTGCCATTAGGATAAGGAAGGAGGAGAGAGCACTAAGGCCTAGGTTTACTACACCAAAGTTAGCCTCTCTCCCCTAGGGTTTCATCCTTGAGGCCTTGCCATAGCAACACCTCAAGGTTTAACTCTCTTGTCTGTAGTTTTACCTATTTCACTTGATCCTTCAGCTTTAGCATCCTCCTTTTGACTCCATATACCCTAGGAATGCACAGATCTAAGGACACATATGTTAAGTAACTTGATCCTACAAACTTCTAATACTTTTGAACAAACCCGAACCATACTAACCCTAGCCTAGACTAATTATACTAACTCTATTGATGTCATCTTATTTCATGCTATAAACACCTTATATGCAACATTTATTTCATCTTTAAAGAAATTGAATGGTTGGCTAAGGAATTGTTTCTGAAGTGTTGATATTGTTACATTGATTTCCATTAGCATTTATTGTGAAGTGATATTGTAATCATCGCCATTGTACAACTTTGATTTTCTTCACCAATAATATTGTTTATCAATTGCTTATTATTATAAATTCATTGATTATATGAAGTACTAACCAACAAGCAATCTTGCACATGTAGTTTCATTGTTGCTTTGTTCTCAGGCAGTGATACTTCTTGGTTATACTTTCGGTTATATTTATTGGCTATAAGCCGAACTTTTTGATCAGGTGGTGACTTGTGAGGGGGGAAATTATCTTTTAGATTTTAACCCTTCTACCTTCTCAAAACCCCAGGTCACCGGGGACATCTCCCCTGGGCCTCACCTCCCTAAATAGAAAGAACCTTCCCATCGAGGTGATAGTGGGTGGGATTGGTTCAGTTACGCCAGTTTGGCCTCGTTTCATCCATCTATTAACCTAACTACAAACTATGAGATAACATTTTGGCACCATTTCCGAGGAACACTGAGTCAAACCTTCCTTAAGACGACACTTTTTCGGTAAACCTCACCTTTAGAGTCTTTATCTTATAAGCTTACTTGACAACTCCACTTAGGGTGTTTTCCCTTATCTTTTGATAGTTTCAAGAAAATTATTTGGTGACTGCACTGATGACGAAGCCAACTATGACTTCACAATGGGATTCAAGAAACTACAAGCCTTTAGTCATGAGTAAAATATTGGGATACCCTTGAAAAATGCTCCCAAAGTATGAAAAATGGCTCCCTAGATTCACTAACATTGATGGAGAAAGACTCGACTATCACGTGTGCAATTTTTGGGCTTTCTTCCAGTTCCACCCTATAAGTGACGATGTTGAAGACTTGGTAATGAAAATCTTCTCTGCCACTCTGCATGGAAATGCTATAAGATGGTATGATATTCTTCCAACCGCTAGCATCACATCTATGGACCAGTTAGAAGAGACCTTTCTCATGAGTTGGGGCATGGAATTGGAAGATATCCAATTATTACTTAAAGGACTCGAATACATAAGACAAACTGAGAATGAGACTGTTAGGGATTTCTGGGTTAGGTTTCAAATGTTGCTATACCAGATTCCTAAAAGCCATTATCTTGAAGAAAAGTAACTTGTGTATCTCTATACCAATGCACTCCTAGGGCATTTGAGATTCCTCCTAAATAAAAAGGGTCCAAAAACACTCACGAAAGCCCACAACATGGCCATGAGAATCGAGGTAAATCTCTCCTTGTCCAAAGGTAAACACTTTTCCTCTCTATGGACCAAAATCAATGATAATGCCTTGGACACTCTTAGTTTGAAAAAGCTAGTTTCCCTTGAAACCTTTACTGCTGATTCACAAGAAAGAAGTGAACAAGTTTTTAACCAACAGAATGAAGACATGGTTGAGGAGCTGGACCTTGAGAAAATTGATGAAGTATCAACATGTTCTTCGCCCTCTAATAAAGCCATCCACGAACCTTTCCTCCCTGCACAACAATAAGATGATGATGTTAGTTTCTTTCCTTTTCAGGATGTTGATGATACCTTGTTCCATGATTTAGAGAGTGAAGGAGAAATGTAATCCCTGAAAGAAGTAGATATTCCCTGTTGTACAATTGAAGATGAAGCGATAGTTCACGAGGATGAAACAATAACACATGTTGAAGACACCCAAGTCCTCAAAGCTCTTGCACAAGAAGAAACAGTAAGTTACCCTCCTCCCCAAGATTTTGATGATGCTCTACTTTATGATGAGGGAGATAAGGAGGAGACAAATGAGTCCTTGAATACTTCAAATCCTGCATGTTATGATACATATAGTGACATGGTTGATAACATTGATGAGTTCATACATGTTGGTAGATTTAAATGGGATGTAGTTGGTTGTGATGTGGATCCCATATATGACATCGAGAATAATTTCCAAGTGCCCTTACAATTATCACGACAGGTTATTCTTGACCAGTGGCAACAAGGAGATGATATTTTTTCCCATACTTTTCAAACACCCAAAGACGACCTAGTACCTTGTTTCCCTGATGATTTTCAGTCTTTCCTTGAGGGTTTTGATGAGTACTCCTCTTAGCACTTGATTTCTTTCCATGAGGATGTTTATCAACCACCGCTGTTCTCAGGTATTGATAGGAGTAAGGACCTTCTTTGCCTAAAGAAGGATTCTCGTGACAACTTTCCCAAGCCACCTCTGATTACTTTGCTTGGTTGTGTCTCTAGAGGTGTAGTTGGGGAGTATGTTTTTGATGTTGAGTTTCCTCTAGGGAAAAACCTAGAGTCCAAGGGTTTTTTGAATACTACAAGTTTAAGTATATCATCTCAGTTTCTCAACTTTCCCTTGAGAGTTTTCCAGTCGTCTACCAGATCTTTGTCGATCCCTTCTTGAGCTTCAGAGTGTGAGGATGTCCTGGGTAGCCAGTTTTCTGACCTTTTGAGTCAGTGTTCTAAACCTTGGACTTTTCATGACCCCTTCCTGAAGTGGATTGAGTACTTTCCTCAAGCATTGACTTGGCACAATTTTATCCCTCCCACCCGCCTCCATGAGTTAGATTTTATGGTTTCCTATGATATGATATATATTCTAACCCAGGTCATTTTTGTGCTTGACTTATAACTATTTTGGTTTATGATGAAGCACAAAGGTAGGTATTGTGGGACATTGTTGGATCAGTTTCACTGGTCATTTGACTACACCTGACCTCTAGCCAACAGGTAAGCACAAGTAAGTAGGTAGGCATTTTTCATTTCTTGTATTATACCATCTGCATTGCATGTTAGAATAGTTTCTTTCACATTCGCACTTATAATTG